>PVIH01018868.1:0-37141 GCA_004025045.1 Sigmodon hispidus
CTCTTTAATTTTGGAATACAAATAGACTGGATATTGTGACTGTAATTCTTGCTTGAGAGCTGTTCTGTTGTGTGTAATTTTGCTCTATGGAAATTGAAACCTTCCTTTTTAATTAGACAGAAAAGAGGAAATGTGGTGGAATGTTCTCTGTACGATATAAATAAAGACTGTTTGGACCCATGCAGGGCACCGTAGAAGTAGGTGGAGAATCAGAGGCAGCAAGGTAGGAAGAAGGGGTGGAGTTTACTAGTCACCATCTGTCCCCCAAGGAAGAAGCATGTAGGAATTCAGGTGAGCCACAGGCTGCAAGCCACGTGGTGGGTAGATTCATGGAAATGGGTTGATTTAAGAAGAAAGAGCTAGCTAGTAATGTGCTTAAGATATGGGCCAAGCAGTGTAAAGTATATAAGCGTGTGGTTCATTTCTTTAGGGGGACAAAAGCCGCGGGCATGCGAACCAGGTTCCAAACCGGCGCCACACGTGCGCCAGGTCATAAATCTCTGAACCCAAACAGGCCGGGAAAAACTTACTACAACATGAACTGAATAAAAGGAGCTTGAGGTGGCCTGCCTGTTACCCTTATACAAAAAAGAAAGATGTACTTAATGCAAAGGTGGTCAGTCTTTGAAATATCCGTTAATGGATTAAATGACTTAAATTTTAATGTTGTATTGCAATATTTATCTGTTTTGTACTATAATAACAAAGCCAGGTAAAGTCATGATGAAAGGAACACATCATGAGAATTACTACATTCGATTATAAAACTAACATAAGGAAGAAACAATTTGTGTCTTAATTTAAAAAAAAAAAAGTTGTAATAACCACTAACTAACAAAAAATTCAGTACCATACACAAGAAGTCCTTTTTCATATGATCAGGTATTCTAAAGGATTTCAAAAACACTGCAGACTATTTATTGATGCAATCCTTTGTTTCTTCTCTGAGTTTGAAGGTAAGCCCGTACAGATTAAGACACCAGATATTTTGAACAATTCAAGTGATCGAAGTTGATGTAGTCTTGAAGACACCTTCCTGTGATTTGACTTCCATACCTCTTCAGGCAGCCAGGAGAGGGGAGCAATAAATAGTACCATAAAGTTGCATCATCTATGAACCACAACACTGACTGGCATGGCAACACATCTGTGATTAATAAGTGGTAAAACATGTTAGTAGTGATCAATACCTGTGTAATTGGACTTGAGCTCCAATAAACAGAAGGAGAATGTTGTCTGTTGTTTAAAACATAAACAGAAGCTAGTGAAGTCATGAATTTTCGAACAAAATCTATGACCGTCATTTTGTAATAAAAACATAATTATAACTACATCTTAAAGTTCATCTTTAAACCTATAGATTAGTATAGATATCATCTTTTCCAAAGAAGCTTTTTTTTAAGAATCTAAATAGAGAACAGCATAGAAAACCATAATTGGATGCCTACAAAAATAGTTTTCTGGGAGCCAACCCCAATGGCTATATCTACATCCACACTCCCATGCCTATATCTCAGGTTACATAATGCAAGAGAGTATGAGAAATTATAAGATCTAGGATATTACAAAGTCTTCTGAGGAACATTCATTCCTATGGCTGCATAACCAAGACTGGAAAAATGTTGAGCCAATGACAATAAATATGTTAATATAGAATGCAGAAGACTTCATTGGCTCTGGACTAACAGTTGAAAACCTGCATGAGATTGAACTAAGCGCTCTGAATGTGGAAGACAGTGTGTGGCTTGGGCAGATTGTGGGACCACTGGCAGTAGGACCAGGATTTATCTCTAGTGCATGAACTGGTATTTTGGAGGCCATTCCCTATAGAGGGATACCTTGCTCAGCCTTCATATGGTGGATAGGTTTAGTACTGCCTCAACTTAATGTGTAGACTATATTGACTCCTTGTGGGAGTCCTTACGCTCTCTGAGAAGTGAATAAGAGGTAGGGTGGGGAGAAGCTGGGAGCTAGAAGGAGGAGGGGAGGGAATGAGAACTGTGGTTGATATGTAAAAAATTAAAAAAAAAACTTTTAAATAAATTTAAAAAAAGAATGCAGAAGATTTCATGGGGTTCTACTCCTGAACTATTGAGGGAGGGAGAATTCACCTCTACTTTGTTAAATTCCTTTTATTGGTTATATCATGCACAGGGGGCAGACCTGAAAAGGTATTATACACATAGCAATACAGATTCACTGCATGTTTGTACACATGGATGCATCTCTCTCTCTCTCTCTCTCTCTCTCTCTCTCTCTCTCTCTCTCTCTCTCTCTCTCTCACACACACACACACACATATACATCCAATAAAAAAAAATTGAAAAAGAGACTATCATATTGAGAGTAGATGGGACCATGGGAGAAGTTAAAAGAGGGGGTACTAAAAGTGGTCTTAGAGAAAAAGTAGAAGGGGAAAGCTATGTAATCCTATTTTTAAAAAATTACATCACTACATCCTGACCCATACATCTGGCAGCATCCACCTCTTTTCCTAGAGACCAGGCCAGCATCTCAAAATCCAGGTAAGACTGTGCCCTACCCTACTTGTAAGTAGGGTAGCACAACTACAATTGTCCCTTCATCCTTGCCAGTACTTCTGAAGGAAGCCTACTGCCTCATCAGAAGCCAGGCCAGAATCTTAATACCCAAAGAGTAGAGCTGCATCCTGAAGCTCAGAGACAAGGCCATCTCCTGAAAAACTAGGTGGAAGCCTATCGTCAACCAGAAGCTAACATCTGAAATCCAGAGTAGCTCTTCTTAAATCAGAGACCTCACACATACATAACAACTTCAGTCCCAAACTTGTAACTTGTAACTTCAGTCCCAAACAGTATCCCTTTGCTTGATCAAAGGTTATTCATGTCATCAGAAGTTTAACTCTCAATGTGGGCAGGGAACCTCTACTCAACCACAAACTGCAGGACACAAAATAATAGAGAGGAAAAATAAATTAAGAAAGGAAACGCCCATCCAATAACATAAATTCAGAAATTGGTATTTATGCCTATAATCACTCAAAATGAAGACGTCTAAACATTAATGTAAAAACACAAGGATAATTAGCCAGAGCAATAAGTCACTATCAGGGCCCAGTTATTATACTACAGCAAGCTTTGAATATTCAAACACAGTTGAAACACAAGAAAATAATTTTAAAACCAAATTTAGAATGACAGAGGCTCTTAAAGAGATTAAAAAGTACTTTAAAGAAATTGAGAAAAAAACAATAAAAGAATTGGCGAAAATTTAAAAATCCTTTAAAGAATACCAAGGAAGCAAAGGAAAAAAAAAGGGTGGAAGAAACTATCCAAAGCTGTAAAAGGAAATAGAAGCATTAAAGAAAACAGAGACTGGGGGAATTTGGGAAATGAAAAAGCTGGATAAGTTAGCCTAAAATATAGATGCAAGTTTGATCAATATAAGGATATTGATATCAGGAAGTGAAGACACAATAAAAGAAATGGATTCATCTGTCAAAGAAAATGGTAGATTGAGAAAACTCCAAACACAAAACATCCAGAAAATCTGGGACACCATAAAAAGGCCAAAGCTAAGAAAAGTAGGAATAGCAAGAGAAAAAAGACATGATTATAAAGGTGCAAGTAGATTACAAATACAAAACAGATTGGATCAGAAAAAAGCCTCTGAGTTATGTAATAATTAAAACACTAAATATACATAACAAAGATAAGATATTAAAATCCACAAGGGAAAAAAGCTAATATTGTAAGTGATAGCTCATGTTTTAAATAATGTGGAACAAGGGAAATAGACCTCCAAGTACAAACTCATATAGCCACTTTGAAAATCCATATGGTAGTTTATCAGAAAATTGGGAATCTACCTCAAGATCCAGGTATACCAAACCATGGCATACATCCAAGATGCTCAACCATACCACAAAGGCACTTGCTCAGCTATGTTCACAGCAGTTCACATGTAATAGCCAGAACCTGGAGAAAATTTTGATTTCCCTCAACTGAAGAATGGATAAAGAAAATGGTATATTTACACAATAGAATATTACTCAGCAGTCTAAAGCAATTGTATCATAAAATTTGAAGGCAAATTGAAGGAACTAGAAAAAAAAAATTATCCTGAGTTAGCTAATCCAGGACCCAAAAGAAAAACACAGCATGTGCTCACTTAGCTGTGGACATTAGCTATAAAGTGAAGAATAACCATGCTACAATCCTCAGACTTAGGGAGGCTAGGTAACAAGGAGGTATTCAAGAAAGACTTTTGGATTTCACTGTAAAAGAGAAACAGAAGAGGTTTTTTTTTTTTTTTTTTTTTTTTTTTTTTTTTTTTTTGAGTGGATTAGGGGTGAGTGTGGATGTGAATATAAAGGATTAGGTAGGGGTGGGCTGAGAGTAGAGTACTGAAAGAACCAACTGCCAAGGGGATCGGGAGATTGTGGCAGTGTCTATCCAATGACTGGTCCAGCATAAGACTCTTGCCAGAGAGTGGGCCCAAGTGTTGCACTGCCTAGATTGCCAGGACTCAGGGGCTAAATAGCCCAGAGACAAGATGAAAGCATGCATGAGTAGAGAAACAAAAAGTCAATGTAATGATGACTACAAATATTCTGTTATACTCAGAGATTGGTGCCTAGCACAATAGTCATAACAGATATAGAGACCCACAGTCAAACCTTGTGCTGAGCTCAAGGAACCTGCTGAAAAGTGAGAGGAAGGAGTATAGGAGCCAGAGAGTTCAAGGACATCACAACACTCCTCCAACACAATTAACTATTTGGGCTCCTAGAAGCTCACAGAGAAGGAAATAATAACCAGTTGCCTTCATAGGACTGACCTATCCTCTGCATATATGTGATTGTTGTATATCTTCCTGTGATACTCCTAACTGTAGAAGTAGGGCCTATTTCTGAGACTTTGCTAGCATGTGGGAACCTATTCCTCATACTGGGTTGCCTTCCTCACTCTTAGTAAAAGGCAAAATGCTTAGTCTTACTGCATCTTGGTATGCCATGTTGATAACCACAGGAGGCTTGCTCTTTTCTGAATAGAAAAGGTATAGGAGTGAATGGGGGAAGCAGAAGGAAGTTGGTGGGGGAAGGACTAGGGGGAGAAGAGGGAGCAAAAACTGATTTGGCTGTTAAACAAATAAAGATAAATAATATTTAAAAAATAGAATACTATAAAATTTAAAAATTAAATCAAATGTTAAAGCAGGAAATTGGCAGTGGATGGGATAAGTGGCTATCAGTAATCCCAAATCTGATATTGGATAGAATGTAATATTAAATATTGGTAAAGGTGAATTAAAAGGAATGTAGAAATACCATTGCCACTGCTAAACTTACCCTCTGGAGTACTTTGTTTACTAATAAAAACTCAGAAAACTCATCTGAAGATCATAGTTTGTGCTCTTTCTTTTTACTTCTGTATGTAAATTCTATTTTTCCCACTTATCTGCTAGTGTGCTACGTATGTGATTGTTATAAATGACATTGAAGGACATACTTTGAAGTTGACTTTTTACGGCACTTAACCTGTGAGAAACATTGAAAATGTCAAAAAGAAAGGATAGGGAATTCTAGATATTTATCCTTTCAAATATTGAACTAAAGGATGTAGCAAATGTCTGAGTGCTCTCATGAAAAGGAGCAATTTTTGCTAGACACACAGTTATTTCAAATTCCAGGTTCCACTAACTACTCTCTCTCTCTCTTTCTCTCTCTCTCTCTCTCTCTCTCTCTCTCTCTCTCTCTCTCTCTCTCTCTTTTCTTGCTCTGTTTCTTCCTTCCTCCCTTCTTTTCTTTATTTCTTTCTCTTTTTGGGGGGTCCATCTAAAGGTAAAAACTTCTTGATTTCCTCATCTAACTGCATTAGTTTTTACCCTCCAAATTTCCCAATGCTTTGCAATTAATTACCTAATTAAAATCTCTTGAAAACCAACATCTAACTAAATGGTATCAAGAACCCTAATAAACAATGGAAGAAAGAGGAAAATAATGTCCTAGACTTCTAGGTGGTCTCTAAACACTTTACATATGTAAAGTTTACTTATTAGTCCTTTTAATTTGCTCTAGCTAAAAAGGCATCAAAGACATTATTTGTCTATTTAATCTCGTACTTTTTCTTTCCATCATTTTCTTCGATAGTGTCCTTAACTCTCACAAAATAGAATGACAAATCATAACTCTATTTTCTCAAATAATCTCTACATTTTAAATATCTATATGTCAGTCTTATTTTTAAACAATTATACTGTATAAGAGAAATATAAAATTGAATAAATTCCTTTCTGTCCTAAGAGCCTCCAGAAGCAAAGAGCAAACAGACTGAAAAACACACTGCACATCTTGCTTTCACTATTTTCTCACTGTGTGGAAAAGATAACTTCCAGATGCCTTCTGTAATTGAGTTTCACAATTTTTACCACACACACACACACACATATACACACACAAATTTTTATATAATATTTGTATATGTATGGTTTATTTAATTTCTGACAAACTGTTTATAAGTACTAGGTTTCAGGGTTAGATTCTAGATTCAAATCTAGAATCTTCAATTAGATAATGTTTCAGGAAGATAGAGCTTTAATGAGTTCATTGAAATTGTAAAGCTTCTAGAGTTTTTTCACCTGAAATTTCACTGAACTTATGTGTGAGGCAGGAAGCCAGATGCTTTGCTTCTCTAGAAAAATACATAAGCTTTAGAAGAAACCTCTAAGAAAAGCTTTAGATTTACTATTGATGCAGTAGACAAACAGTAATCAAAGAAAGTGACTTATATACATGAATGTTGGGATAAAGGCATTCTGATGGCCTAAGAAATAAATAAAAACTAAGTTTGATTTTGATAACCTCACTGAAAAATTCCTTAATAAGGAAGAGGCACAGCTCAGTGACAGAATGCCAGCTAGGTCACAGAATGCTTGTCAAGAGTGTTTGAGTCACTATATTCAAGTCACAGGTCTTTTTTTCTATATCTGCCACCATAAATGTACACTGAGTCACAAGACACTTTCTTTCTCTATTTTTCTTCCTTTCGCAAAATTTTTTCCCACTTCTGACTTGTGCGAGATTGAATCTCTAAAGAGAAAATACTTTTCAATGATTAAATCCTAAACCCCTAAGTATTCTTTTTTTATATTTACAGAGCCCAAAACAATTGATGATGTGCATATTACACAGAGGAAATAAGAGTGTGTAACAACCTCTTCTTCTCTGTTCTCTAAGTTTACTACAGCAAAACATGTAAATTACTGTGAGATTTAACATGTAGAATGCTACTATAATCCACTTGAAACTGTTACAGGGGATCACAGTCAATTGTAAATACTCAGCTGAAGGATTATGGGCAGGATAGCCACATGCTATAGATAATAATGACATTCCTTAGCCTGTAATTTTTCCAACTCATTACACTTTCTCTCAGCAACAAAAGCACATTGGACCTTTCAGTTTCCAAGGCTGTAATTTTGAGGACTGTATCTTTCATCCTTTCAGATCTGGCCTTAGAAAAGAATGATTTTCTTCTTAAAAATTCTCATCTCCCCAATATTGCTTTTTGAGAGGTAAGCACTCCTGACCTATGTCTGCTACATCTTCTCTTTTTATTACTCTAAATTGTTTAACCTCTTCACTCATTCAGTTCCAACACCAGAGATGAAAAGAGCTTGACAAGCCCCTTAGAAAGTCAGGCCATTATGTCATCCAGTCTTATCATTGCTATTGTTTTTTTACACTACAGTTTAAATCTTTTCACAGAGAGCTGCTCAATGATGCGTCTAAATGCAAAAAAAAAAAAAAATAAATAAAAATAAATAAAATAAAAAAACAGAATTTTTACTGCACAACCATGGCTTCAGTTTTTTCCAAGAAATTAACTAGTCTGGAGAACAAGGTTGACTGGAGAAGTTATTTTTTTTTTGGATGAATATGGATTTTAAGGTTTCTTCGAAGAGTTATAGGCAGTCATCATGCCAACTGACTTGATCTTACCACCCAAAAGAGCTCTACAGCCTTTCTCTCTTTCCTTTCAAGCTATCATGTCAGTAGGCAGACAAGAAGCATTGCCTTTGACGGGACAGACAGCCCAAGGTCATTGTTAGAGCAAATACCTACTAAACCACAATCCAAAAAAAAAAAAAAAAAAAAAAAAAAAAAAAAAAAAAAAAAAAAAAAAAAAAAAAAAAAAAAAAAAAAAAAAAAAAAAAAAAGAAGGCATAGCTGTGTGAGAGTTTCTGCTTGGTTTGAAATGAGTGAATCATGAATCTGCTTCAAGTCAGGACCTTTGAGGAGGAAAAGCATATGCTGTTTGATCTGGATCTTAAGGCTGGAAGACACAGGCCTTTGAGCTAGATCTTGAGGCAGAAAGGCACACCTTTAATTTGGGTAACACTCTCTGTTGGAAGCCTATATGAGGACAAAGAAGATGGAAGATAAACTGTCTCTGCTTGGTTGCTAGCACATTCATTTCTTCACTGAAATTCAAGCCTACTTTTTTAGGATTCCAGCATATACAGATTAGCAGACTGGAGCCTGTAAGTTATTCCAATAAATCCCATATGTATTATACACACATACACACAAATACAGGGGGGAGGAGTCAAAGGAGAGAGGGGGGGAGTGAGATTGATTCATTCAATATTTTCTGTATCTCTAGAAAACACTTTGTCTTTAATCTATAATCTTTTCTTGCCACAGACTGACAGCATTTGCAATTCAAGTATAATCACTGTGCCTTCGATATGAAATTTTCTGTCTGTTCATGACCTATTGGCTACTTTTAAAAAATCTATTTAATGGAAATAATATATTAAAGGAAATATGGAGAGAACATCATCTTGGAAATTACATATAAATTAGCCAAACTAATGAATAAATACTAAAATTTATTTTTGTGTGTGAATATATGTATATATGCAAACTACTGAATTAAAGTTTTCTCATTATCTAATTTTTTAACTGATGGGAGAAAAAATATGAAAACTGTAATATTTGTCGTCAAGGCTTGTAAGTCAGAATCAATCATACCATTGAATAGACCAGTGCATTTCGCTAAGAAAGGTTGCTAAGGACCAGATATAATTGCCTTCATGACACAACTAAATATATGGGATGACCATTCTTAAGAAAATGAATGTAAGTCAATGAATATCAATGATTCTGGAAAATGAAAGAAATAATAAGCTCCCTTAATAATCATCCTAACTTATGTCAGTTGACATAGGGGTTCATTTAAAAGTTCCTTTCTTCTAGTTCTTTCCTTTGGCTCCAACCCTTCCCTAATACTTTCCGTTGAAGTTGAGCTTTTCTTTTGACATTAGGCAGATTTTCTTAGATTAATACAATTAATATGCATTAAAAGCTTAGTCATTAATGATTAATATAATTCTCTTGACAAAGTTAATTTTCATCTCTTCCAGATTTAATAATTCATCTTTTTCCTAGTTTAATTTTCTTGTTTTACTAATAGTAATTTTGTAGCTTTTATACAAGTTTTCAATTTTCTCAAATCCAAAAGATAATCAATACAAGTATATAATTTAAAATTACATAGCTTTGTCAATCAATACTGAACAGAAATCACAGATAATTAGAAAGTGATTAAATTAGTTTATTCAGATTTAATCCATCATGTCTCCTTTAGTTTGATTTTATTCTGAGTACAAAATAATACTCTGCAAATAATATCTACTGTTTTAATGCTTCTGTCAAATCAGACTGTACACTATAAATGAAATATATATTAATTTCCAGTTTATTTCACTCTTATGTGATAGTAAATGTAAATGTCAGCTAATCTCATCAGAAATTTTAGATAAAGAATAAGATTACTTATTATTAGAAAATATGAGAAGACAATTTTAATGGCTTAAATGAAAATCGATATAACTCTGTCAATGAAGACGACATGGTTAACAAAATACTGTGCACAATGTGTGTTTAAGACTTAGTCAGAAGAAAGTAGAAATGATGGTAAAGCCTTAGTGAAAAACGGTATTGAAAAGTAGCTCTGCTTACCTCTAAGAAGAATATAAATGCAGAACTTTTAGAAATACTTATAAAATATATTAAAAGTCCAAAAGTCCTAAATGTATATAAATACATTCATAGATGTCAAAAGTTTAATAAATATATCACATATGTTCCATATATATACAAATACATATATAAGTGGAATATATTTACATATAAATTCAGGTATGTATAATATTGTAAAATATATTTTTATATAGTGTAAAGTGCCATTAAATAGCATTAGTAAATTCTGGGTAATAGTGTGCTTAGCTTTCTTACTATAACTAGATGTGTTTTGTTTGTAGATAGCATATCTCTTCCTTACATTAATGAGATCTCAGCCTCAAAAACAATAAAGCTCAAGGTACTAAGGAACTAAAGTAAAGCTCAAGGTACTAAGGAACTAAGGGGTTTCTTGTCCTCAAATTTGTATGAACAAATATTACTCACCCAAATAGGGCAAACTCATCAATCTAAGTATTTTGGATAAAGCTCAAGATACTAAGGAACTAAGGGGTCTCTTGTCCTCAGAATAAATCTGTATGAACAAATGTTACTCACCCAAACGGGCAAACTCATCAATCTAAGTATTTTGGATATGTGATGTTAATAAGCTGATACACTTTTAAGAAATTTATTAAGCAGGACATTGTGAACCACTACCCAGTCTTTTCCACTTTTGTAGGTCCAGGATTTTTTAATTTTTTAGTTAAATATTACCATTTTTTCCATGGTTTCACTCATTCTAAAAGAGAAGCACACAGATTCCTTGAAGCCAAAGTTAGTAATTCCATATCGCAATTGGACCTCCACTTCTAACTTTGCTAAAGAGACTGACTTCTAAAACATTCTTATCTTTTTATTGTGTCTTAGAATACTGGTCTCTCATGAAAAAATAGGGAGAATAATATTATTTATATATTATATATCATATATATAATATATATACACATACAATTTAGCCTCAATTCTGTCATTTGTTCAAGTTTCAAAACAATGGCCCATATTTACTGCTTCCCTTTTTGTTTTGTTTAGCAATAACCTCTTTGAAGCTGACAAGGGACTTAGATTCACATTCTCCAGGATAGGTTAAAAGTGTATATGCTTTCTAAGTTTTTTTCATTTAAGTTAATTGGGTATGAACCACAAATGAAGTAAAAAATATTATGGAAAACATATTCTGTAAAATAATAAATAAAACATGGAGAAATGCAAGATCAGTGATGTCAAAGAAAGCACATGGGAGACCTTGAATGAATACCTATGCTTGATTTCAGCCTTGGGCAGTTGGTATGTGCACAGAATAATAATAGTAAGGTGTCTATAGCATGAGAAACTAGATATAAGAAAAAAACATTAGAGGTACATACTTCAAATGGTGATTCTAAAATAAATATGCAAAGCTCCAGAACTTTAAAAATAAATTATAAGTAGTAAATTAGATTTGGTACTGATGCTGAGAAGGAATAACCTTTATAGTCAGAATGGCTTTGTTTATCTTTTTTGAGTCAGTTTCTCACTTGCTTTGTGGTCTTAGGTGGCAGGAGAAACAATCTTCCTCAGGGAAGAGCACACCAGTTGATTTTCCAATACTAAATAGTCAGCATTGAAATCATATAGGTAGGTATACAGATGGTGTAGAAAAATAATAAATAATGTTATCATTATATAATGTTATTATAATCTAAAAATAAAAAATACAGAAAAGTTAAAATGTTATTTAGAAAAAATGGACCATAAAAGACATTTTAATATTTGTATAACAGATAGACATATAGGCATACATATATATGATACTATGAACATTCAATACTAACTAAAAAATAATTAATCAATAATAATTTCAAATTAAGAAAATTTAAAAAGCATCAAAAATAACAGAATTGAAATAAAAGTTGTAAATAAGTTGGGGAAAATAAAGACTAAACCTCCACTGATGAAAACTTGAATAAATGAAGAAACATATTTATTTATTTGTTCAACTGTTGGGATAAACATTATAAAATTGTAATTTCTCTTACTTTGATCAATATGTTTCTCAAAAGGTTTTCTGTCAAAGCTGTGATTTATCATACACTAATGCCTCTCTTTCTCAAATCCAAGTCAAGGGAACTAACGGAAACCACATGATTGTTAGAGCTAAGATTGATGGAGCCAAGAAACTAACGGTGAAACCTGTAAACCACTGAGGATACCGAGATGGCTGATTTAGAGTGTGGTGGTGTTATTGTTTGAATTTCAAGTGTTTTCCATTGACTCATGTGTTGAATACCTGCTTCCCAGCTGGCAGAAAGATTTTTAAAATGAAAGTCTTTAGGAAGTAGGACTTGACTGTTGGAAGGTCACTAGGAGTTTGCCTTTGAAGTTACACTGAGTTCCTAGTTCTAATAAAGCTTTTTCTGCTTCCTGGATACCATCATTCTCCAGCTACCATGGAACAGCCCTTGCCATCAGGTCTTCCCTGTCATGAGAGATTGATCTCAAATCATTAGTTCAAATATATCCTTCTTCCCTTAGGTTCCTTCTGTCAGGTGTTTTGTCAGAACAATTAATAAAACAAGGTAATACAGGTAGAGAAAAGCAAGTCAGGAGAGTAAGGAGCACCCAAGCAAAGATGACTGTGTCGATCAAGCAACTGTGACAGGGAGATTTGTGATTCTTACACTGTGTGCATGTCCTATATGATGGATGTTAAAAATCTGGTATGTGCTTTGTTTTCATCTGCAAACAAAGAAAACAAAACAAAAAAAAATTGTAAAAAATGTTTTGTGATAACCATCCCTTTGAAGGAGCTCAGTTAATTCATGAATTTCAGTCATAGATTCAAGTCATTTCTTCTATTTATTCTCTTACAGGTGTCCTGTCACCAATTTTTAAATTGGAAAACCAAATTTATTTTAATTAAATATTGCAATATGGAATATTTACTTGCTTAAGAGAAGAGACATTGCTTCCTCACATGAAATCAGATTTATTTTAAGATTTTTCATGAGCCTTGAGTCAACCAATTAACATGTTGTCTAAGTTAAAAATTGAAAAAAATCATAGAAATATGTCAGTTTTATTTTTAAAACAGTTAGTGAAATATACAGTTCACATGGCTAACTAGAAGTGATTGTGAAGTTCCTTTGAAGAATATCAAAACTGATGTCTTTCACTAATTTAGACATTTTCATAAAAATATTTTTTTATTAAGAGCTATTTTCATGAAAGACTCTTAGGAATTGTGGTAAATTAACATGTAAGTAACATGGTGTAGCTCCTGACAGGTGTACAGAGAAAATGGCAATTCCTCTGCTTCTTATAAGACACCTTAGTGAACTTGGCCTGAGGCTTTCACTCACCTTCAAAATTCTACATTGTCTACATTATGAAAGATTGGCTGGAGGCATCATCTCAAGTTCTACAGAAAAGGTCTTTTTAACAGGATGACAATGGCTATTCTTCCTGTCAAGCTGGCCTTATTGAGGCAGAAATTTATAATTATATTTGTCTTAATCTGGCAATGACAACAAAAAGGAATCAACCTTCACTTTATAGAGAATGCTGTTTTCTTTGTAACCAGATGTTAAAAAAAAAGAACAAAGCCTTTAAATAGCTACTACTTTGATCTTTTCAAAAAGTGATATACTTAATGTACCTTAATACTGAAGAAATGACTAATTTATTCCTTGGTAAAAAACACATTTTATTTTCTTTTTTTCACTAGTCATTCTGTAGAACTATGGAGATTGTCTATGTTAGATCACATCCTTAAGTCCCAGAATGAAAAAAGAAATGAAGGCCTTTAGTTGTACTGTAAAAGCACTACAATGCATACCAAAGGCAAATAATAGTAGTATCTAAACTGTAGTAATTATATTCTATTAAAAATGTTTGAGTTTATTGTTTAGCACAGTAGAAATTGACCTATTCTCACACCTAGCTGTAAAAACTCCAGCCTATACTCACCTTGTACATTGGTGTGGCTGAGAAATAATTTTGCATTATTTATTTCAGTAAGCGATTTTATGGTAGCAGGTTTATAGAGAGAGTTCTAGACAGTCATAGTGATTCATGGTAGTCATCAACAAGCTGAAGATAAGATGGCAAGAGGCTGGTAAGCTTGAGGATTGTCTAGGCAACCAAAAAATAAAAAATAATTAAGTAAATAAATAAAATGCAGCTGTCTTTATCATTTGCTTGCCAACTGTGGGAAAGTGCACTCTGAGTGTTTGCCTTCTGATTGTTGTAATAAAGTTAGGAGCAAATGACTAACAATTTATAAAATTTACAAATCTAAAAATTTAAAAGATGAATGTATTCATAATAGATCCATTCCTTTTGTCACTGTTAAATTTATTTTTATATGTCTATTGTGATGGATCAAACACTTCAGAAGCTGTTGTGGGCAAGTCTGTGAGTTTTAGGCAAGTATGGTTTACATCAGTGATTCTCAATGCTCCTAATGTTAAGACCCTTTAATACAGTTCCTCATTTTGTGGTGACCCCCAGCCATAAAATTATTTTTATTGCTTCTTCATAACTGAAATTTTGCTGCTGTTATGAATCATAGTATAAATTGTGTTTTGCAGTCATCAATTGAGGATCACAAACTACAAGTTGAGAATCACTGGGTGACATAGTGTGATCCTGGCTCTGAACAATAAAGACACCACTGAGCATGTAAATTTGAAAGCTAGCTAGAGAACTGGGGATAACTGGGGAATGATGAGAATGGCACAAATGGTTTTTCCAAAGGATGATTCTCCAATTGATTACCCAGTGCCAAGTGGTCAGTTCTGAGACCATGTACATACAGACATCATTATACAGACTAAGAAAGTTGTATACATTTAAATATTTAGAAATCTAAAAGTGTATTTATAAATGCTTGTGCATATTTTTATGTAACATAAAAAAGAGAATATAGATTCAGGAGTGAATAAGTAGGATGCATGGAGGAGGTTAATGGGACGAAAGAGAAGGGAGAAATTATGTAATATATTATAATTTTTATAAGCAAAGTAATATTAAAACAAATTAACACATTTCTACTTGATTTTTTAAATCTCGATGAGACAGGTTCTTAAGTATGTAAGGGTAAACTCAGACATAGTATGTAGATGAGAACTTACTGATGAAGACCTTGAATTTTTGATTTACCCTCTTTTCCTATCTTAGGGATTGATTATAAATGTGTGCATTGTGGCTGTCACTAGGCCAATGGTTTTCTGTCTTTCTAATGCTGTGATCCTTTAATACGTTTCCTCATATTGTAACAACCCAACCATAACTTGCTAGTTATGAGTCATAATGCAAATATGTTTGAAGATAGAGATTTGCCAATGGTGTCATAATCACAGGTTGAAAGCCCCATAAGGTAATTTAAGATCTATCTCTATTTGTTTATTTTATGCATATGTGTGAGTGCCTCCATATTTGTATGTTCATCCCTGAGGTGGCTTTTGGCAACAAAGACCAGAATATAGTATCTGATCCTCTAGAACTGAAATTGTGGTCTATTGTCTCTGCTGGGAACAGAAGCAGTAGCAAATGTTAATTGCTAGGCCTTCACTTTGATTCAGCAACAGTAATTTAATAATATGAATGATCCAAGGAAACATTTGAGGTGCCTAATAACTGAATTTAAATATATGCCTTATACCACATGTAAAACTTAAAACCATCATTCAGTAGTTGTGCACTGAATTAAAGATTTAGCAAGACATAAGCTATAGTAAGTTCATGGAAAGCATGTTTGATCATTCATTACTAACATTGTTCTCTATACCCTGGTAATGAACCAATGTTCTTGCTGACTTGGGCCTTGAGCACATCTCACTACTTCTGGGCTGTCTTAACAAATCCCTTATGCTCTAGTGAACTAGTGAGAGTGGATATGTATAAATCCCTCCTTCATTCCCAAGCTTTCTCTCAGTCTTCCAGAATATCATGGAGATATCCTTCTTTATTACTTACAGTTGAGATCTAAGATGACTCATTTCCAATTCTTTACTCTCACCACCTCCAAACATGGACTTTACAACTTTTTACAGTAAAGATCATTGATTATTTTTTTCTTTCACAGCTTTCAACTGTATTTTTATTTACTCTAAGAATGTGTTAAGTATTTTATAATATGAGATTAACAATAATTACCTCAATGTTCTGAAATCTTATAGTGATGTAATCATGCTTGTGATTATTTTTTTAATTTTACTTCTCTAAGTAAATTTATAGTGTCAGAACTTTATTCTATGCTTGCTTTCTCTGGCATAACTTCATAAAACAGCTAAGATTATGCTTTATAATATTCTGTTTATAATGATACAATTGAGACATGGAGAAATTAAATACAGTCCCATGCCTAGAAAGTGTCAGAGATGTAATTTCATGCAGCAAAACACTGTGATCCTACCACTCATGCTCTTCATTATACTCCAGGTCTGGTCAGCTGGATCATGTCCAGGGAATATCACTGGGTAACATTGCAGGAGAGTTCCAGAGCTGTTCGAAAATAGACTTTATCAAGATGAAAAATATCATCCTATAACTTGCTTTCCAGTTTTTGAAAGAAATAAATCACCTAGTGCTATTATTTATGTTCCTTCGCTTCTTGGCAATGGACTTCTTATGGATTCTAGTTACTTGTGAGTAGCATGTTCACTGGTTAGCAAATTCTGAAGCCTCTGCATCTTGTCTGCAGCACTTTTTCTCAAGGACACTTCCTGAATGGACAGCTGCTTTTGTTATTATAAATGGTTCCTGATAGCAGATCTCCAGAAAGAATACCTGGCTTATAAGCACCTTAACAACTGCAATAACAACAGATCCAGTGAGGATAGCATTCTCCAGATGAGAATGTGGAGCCTCAAATTATGAATCCCACTAATACTATGCAATCTTTCTCCCTGTAATATGATTTGCATAATGTTTATATAAAGACCTAGAATGGTCAAATTAAATTGAATTTTGATTTGAGCATGATTTAAATAGTTGTGTCAGATCATGTATCATTTCAGATGATTCATTGATCCAAAAATGTACTGGAGGTAAGTTGGTGTGGTTCATTGAGTATTTATGCTTAAGGTTAATTTTCCTCATGGAACACTTTTGATTTCTACAGTTATTTTTCTTTTAATTTACTCTCTGAATTTATTTTTGTCTGAATCATTCTTAATGCAAAAATATACTGGTAGTTAAGCAAGCAGAAAAATAACCCTTATATCTACAAACATGTTTTATTTTCATTTTGTGTCATAAAGAAAGAGCTTACATACTGAAAGTTCTTTGCAAAGTACATCTTAGTTTTTATCATAATTATATTAGGTGAAGAATAAAGCGACTGGTGAGATTCACTTAGATTGATTTATTCCCTTTGTTGATAATGACATCAATTATCACTTCCAGGTTGCTTCACTAGAATAGGAATTATTAGAAGGCATTGACTGATTCAGCATGTGCACTGCATGTGAGGTGAAAATTCCATTAAGAACATACAGAGTTTAATATTCCGAACATGTACATCTGCCACATCAAGACTAAAATGCACCTCATATTGGGCAAATTGGAATTTTTACATTGCTAATTGTAATTTAATTGTACTTTATTTTAATTTAATTGTTAACCCACATCAAAAATGTTTGCTTAAAGTGAGTATCTGAGAGATTCCATGACCTAGTAATAGATTTTACTTAAAGTCTATTAGTTAACCATAACTCCTGTGCTTTCAAAAATTACAGCTCTATTCAGAGTAAGTGCATCACCAAATACTTATATATATGCACACATACACATATACGTACATATGTATATACATGAAACTTTCAATCTTTATCTTTAAAGTATAGGCTATACATTATTTAGAAAGGAGACTATACCAAACAAGGATCAGAAGAATCATCCGTTCTATGCCTTTTCTTTTGTCTGGTCACTCAGAAATATAATGTTACCGGTTATAATTGTTGTTGCTTGCCGCCTCACATTATTTTTATCCATGTATTCACCATAGTCCACTTTCCCCTCCACAAATATGCAAGCCCCCTTTTTCACATACTGATACGCTACATCTCTGAGGTCTGGTGCAACACGAATATTCTGTGCCATGTTATCTTCTGACTGACGTCACCCACGGTATACTTCTCTGTCCCCTGATCGCCACATCTCATTTGTTGCCTGAGAAAATATTGTGACTGGGTTTTTTCCTTCTACCTGTTCAGAGATCGCTCAAGAACCGAACTGCTGGCCACTTCAGACTCATGTCTTACAAACTGATGTAATACCTGTAACATAGGTCTTCGAAATGTGACTTTCAGTTTTCTTACAATCTAACCTTTAGGTTTTTTCCTGCTTCACAACACCCGACTCTTTCCTGGTTTTAGTGAAGCTGCCACAGTTTCAGAAGTGCCACTTCCCAAGATGCTTTGCACAGTACTAGCAGATTTCCCATTTTCATCGTCTCATGTTGTAGAAACAGCACTGTTACTGCTTTTCCACTTTACCCTACCCCGGAATTGGGGAACCAGTGACACTGAGCATCAATTGAACTGGGAAGTAGACCTTTATTCCTTGTAACATACATGGAAGATAAACTTTGCAAATGAGATTCTCAAACTTTGGAGGTTCGGAGGTTAAAAAATATATTGTGAAAGAATTGAAAGGGGGTAGGCTAAAACAGGGGAGGAGTAAGTATGTTTTTCTGAGAATGGGTTGTTATTTTTCTGGTAATTCATATGCCGAATCGAATCTTGTGTCGTGTTTGTTGTTGTTGTTTTAATGGTTTAGTTTTAACTGAGGTAATTGCCAGCAGTACTGGCACTGGAGAGAGCATCCTTTGACTCTCCTTGGGACTATGGAAAGTTAGAGGTTGCTTGGCTACCAGACAGCTATCTTCAATCCAGTTCATGTAGACTAACTTTTGGAGGAACTTGTATAGGCATTCTGTCTTCAAAGATAAGATTAGGAAGGGAGGGCAGGATTAGTAGTGGAATAAGCTGCTATTTAGTACGTGAGATCCCAGAGTTAACCAGGAATCAAGTTCCGGTCACAGTCAGTACTAGGGAAACAGTACTTCAGGTTGCACAAAGGACAGAATGGGAAAAAGGGAGAGATAGTCTGTTGAAAGAAGTCTTTCACTGAGCAGAACTTTACTGAACAACTTTTTTGTGACATACACTAGGAAGGTAAGAGTGAGAGAAAATACAGATTCTCGATAATATAAAACAGATTTTGGGTAGAAAAGCAAATATAAGTTGAGTGTGGTGGTACATTTTTGTGATCCCAACATTGAGGAGGGGGAGGCTAAGGTAAGAAAATCAAAAGCTAGAGGCAAGTTTGTGTTAGTTACATCTTGAGATGTGCCAAAACACACACACACACACACACACACACACACACACACACACACACACGCCACAAAAGGAAAGAAAAAAGCCCAGCAGTGGTGTCACAGGCCTTTTATCCCAGAGGCAAGTAGGTCTGAGTTTGAGGCCAGCCAGATGCAAATACTTTTGAGAAACAGTTTTTGATGCATTTTCTCACTAAACAGAGCTTCTCAGGTAAAACATTGCTACAAAAAAGCTTTAAATTATACGATTGTATCCGTGCAATTATTTTCAAACAATTGAAAATTGAATAAAAGGGTTAATATTTCTTTAAGTACTATATATTTTTATTTTAGAAACAAAATTATTTTCAACTAGTTCTAATACTTTATGTAGTTTTTCTTCTTCATTTTTCCCTTTGTGCCTAAAATTTAAACTGGGAAATCTAATCAACACATTCTCTAAATGAATTTTTGCACATCCTGTCTAACCAACCTCTTTTGTTTAAAATAATTTGTTGAAAGCTATGAACCTCATACATTCTACAACTACCTCCAAGGTCCTTTGTTCTAAGTTCCTCAGTAGATTATTTTTTTATTTTATTTTGTGAAGCTAGTAGGCAAGAATTGATACTTATGAATTATAAACTATTCTACATAAGTAGGAGAAACTACATTATAGTCTGCTACCCTCAGTAATGGTAGCTAGGATTGCAATCTCAGCGGTTTGGGGGCTCTTGCCTTTTCTTTTAGTAACTTCCAGTCTCCTGATGCATTCATTATTCAGGTACATACTGCTGACAGTTTTTATGTTCTGTGCCATTTGTGAGGAAAGTAAGTAGGCACAGCAGAAAAGCAGTAGTAGAATTCAGGACATAGAGCCAGACGTCTCTCCGATCAAGGTCACTTGGTCCTGTTGTAACCTCAGATTTATTCTTTAGATGTATTGATTTCCAGTGACAAGGAGAAGCATCCATATTATTAGTTGATCATTTTTTTTCTTACTGAAAACACAATACATGAAATATTTTCCTGTCTCTCAGATAAAATATTTATTATTTGGTTGTTATTTGCTAATGTCTGGGTACTTACACTGTAAATATGATAGATGCTTCATGCCAAGTCTGAAATTCTTATGAATCTACCTTTGTCCGCTGAGTATAGTTTCTTACTATTAAAAGCTCAGAGAGTATTATAAGATTTAATCTCACCCCAGACAGCATTTCTATTGAGTGATAATATACAAGTGCAAAATCCTATTTTTATCTTTACTGGTAAATTTACTTTACTGGGCTAAATTCATACCAGGAAGAGTCATTATATGGAAATTAAAGAAAAAAACAAAAATCTTAAGCTACTAGAAAAAAATTATTGATGACATTACCGAGTCTATTTTATTACTATAAAATTATATACAGAGGAAAACTTTATTGCCTTAAAAATGGTTTATAGAATGTAGGTAAAGGAAACTTATCTGACAGACTACTTTCTTAGTTTGACTGAATATCCATTAGAATTCAAAATAAGCAGAATGTGAAAGATGGTATAAATATAGAGTTGGATAAAAATAGAGAAAATAAATATTTGAACTATAAAACCAAATATGTTGTGGAGTTGGCTAGCCAAATGATTTTAGCAGGCTTTACACAGCATATTTTCTACTTATTATATTTTAATATTTTCCAACTCTTATCTTCCATTCTTTGCTTTATGGCTTCAATACTATCACAAACAAATGGTGATTTGAAATTTTAACTTCATATGTGGCTTGTCTTCATCTTTCATGGTCTAATGATTTCAAATGAACATCAGGATTCATGTCACATTACCTTATCACTGGGCAATAGCTTTGGCATTCAGACTGGGATTTTGATATTTTAAATTGAAGTCATAGAATAGCATACTCCAGTGAAGTATAAATCTAATGAAATCTAATAATAGAAATTCCAGGCATCAAGTCACAATGGGTTCTAGATTCAGCCCTAAAAGTACTGAAGATCAGGGTTTAAACATCTGTCATTAACGTGAAGGCAAAACTATGTAATTCAGAAGTATTTAAAGAGAATACTGTACCTCTGATCAGAATGAGGGAGAACATGCCATGAGACTAGCTGAATTGTTTTTCAGAGAGAAATGCTTTTTCTTCATCTCTCTAAAGTGTAGATATCACAAGAGAATAAGTGCAAAATACTGCTGATCTAAATGGTTAACAATGAGGAAAACAGGACAGAAAACAGTATTTGTTGCAGTTGTTGTAGCAATTCATGTCTCCATTCAATTCAGGATAAAGAATGAGCTCTTAGTGATTAGAGGTTCTGAGAAAGCTCAATAATTTATAGTTTTGTGAGTAAAATGTGTGATAATTACAAACATGTTTCCACTTTTTTTTATTATATAAAGAGTGTTTGTTAGAAGAATACTACCATGATACGTTAGGTAATTTTTTGATTTTAAGTTAACATGAGATTATTATCTTGAAAAGAAATAGTCCTGCTGTACATTCAAGGCAGCTTCACTATAATCTTTATAACTATTGAGATAGAAATTTAAAATTTTTGAAGAAAAATTATAGGCTATTGTTTAACAGAAATGGTTTTCAAATTTTCAGAAAGTAGTTTTTAAACAAATTTAGAAAAAGTATTGAACCACTGAAAGAACATAAACAAGAAAAGACATTTATTTGTCTAGAAACACCAAACTGCCTTGTAACTTTCTCAGGCTCATTTGCGGTCTCTTTTGTCAGTTGCTTCTCCCAGTGGCTTCTGTTCTCTCTGGGTTTCTGCAAGCCCTTATATACCCTATCTTATCTAGGTTAGGATTAAAAGCATGTAGTTTTGAATTTATAGAAACAGAAGAAGTTCTGTCTCTGGAGTTGTGGGATTAAAGGTATAGGTTATCATTCCCAGGCTTTCCTTGTGCTGGGATTAAAGGTGTGTGTGATTAACTTAGTTGTTTATTTTTGTATTTAAGGTGTAAGAATTTTTTGAGCTGTCTGCCTAGGATTTGACTGTGTTCTCTCTCCCGCATATTCAGGTTTTATTAAATATGTAATATATTTCCACAATTCCTCATCACCCACTTACTGCTTTACCCTCTCATCATTCTTTCAACTTAAATCTTTGGTTTCTTCTTCTCATTTTCCTCTTTTCCACTTCAAATCATATTCCTATAAGAGCTACATGGAATGGATAGTTACTGCAGGAAGAAGAGTCAATTTTCTTCAAGGACTGAGACCTAGTAGGTTGCGCATGCTTCGTGTAATCAAAATACATTGTATTTGTGTATTCATTTCAAAGAATACCAGCCAACCAACAATAACAGAAACAACAAGAAAAATCACTAAGCTATCACATGGAGATATTCCTTCTAGGCAGTGTGTGAATATGGTTGGGTCATCGCAGGCTCTTCCAACAGTACTTCTTAAAAGTTACAAATTGCCTTATATATTTGCTTTATCACTTCATAGTAAAAATTAAAAAAATAACCATAATAAGTGATTCAACCTGGTTTTATTCTAGGGTAATGTAGCAGTAAACATTTAGCACATGTACCAGAGAAGAAAGGGCATTGGAGCAGAGAATATGCTCACCTGGCCTTGACAAGATTCTTTTTCTATTTTTTAATGATAAAGTAATTAAAATATTGAGATTATGGTAAATGTTGGAAATATATTATTAAATCCATAATGATGTATGTAGATGGATGTTATAGGTTTTACTCCCAAGAACACAAATGTCAAATGATACATATGTTAATACAAAATGCAAGTGCATATTTACTTTCATGTAAAATATAAAAATTGCCACGGAAAGGATCCATTATGTTCTGAAACTGCCTTCAGAATGAGTCCTTGTGGACTAACAAATGAGGTTCATATACTTGAAATTTAGAATGTCCTAATATGTTATTTATGATAAAAATAAGAAACATATGAAAATGTTTCTAGTATAATCATCATTAAGAATATAATGATTTGCTTCTGCTACTCTCATTCTATTAATGATAAAATAAATGCAGATTCACTTTAATTTATGCTGCAAGATTTACTACACAGCAATTTTAACTTCATAAGACCACCAACTCCCTTGGTTTAAGGTAGTTATTTTTAATGTTCTATTGCTTAAAATGGGCCACATTTAGCAGATAAAGATGGGATTTATTTACTATCAAGGTTTTGAGATTATATTTTGGATTATCTCAATATATTATCAAAAGCACGGTCAGGTTATTGAATTTTCCTCCTACTAAATCCCTATAAAGTAACTGCGACAAGAAAAAGAATCACACTGACAAAGATCTTTCATCAGCTCTTTTTGTTTGCAAAAAGATTAGGTCTACTACAGTGATACAGTTTGAATTTCATCAGATTATCTGAGATTTGAAAGAATAAAATAGAAATGAAATCACCACACATTCTTATTATAGAATACATTATTAATTAAATCACACACTAACAAGATGCAATTTTATATTCTTCCAAATGTTTTAAAAGTGTCAATGAAGTAATGCTTGAGAAGTTACTTTACAAACCATAAAATGCTGCAAAATCTAATAACATTATCGGTAGTGACAGGGAATGTGTAACTGCCAATGGATTGCTACAGAAGGTCTTGAAAATTTTGAGACTAAAATTTGCATCAGACATAGCATGTTAAAAGAGGCGATTACATCATAAAGAATTGGTATGTGAATTCTTCAGCTAAGTAGTTTCATTGTTATTCAGGTAGGTCTGATTAAAAAAAAGCATAATGCAACCCACTTGTGCATTTGCTTTCTTTTCCTCAATTCTCTCTCTTCCTGAACCATTTTGTCATGTACATACACACATATACAAGCTTATGCCCATGTGATAGTTTCAAACCATCTTATAATGCCTTTAGAAGGATCCTTCCAGGAAAGCATTCTTAATTGTAGGCCTCTCTGTTTCAAAATTTAAAGAAATAAATCTGTTATTTGCCATTTGCCCATTGTATAGAAAATTTTAAGGATAGAACAAATGGAAGGTACTAAATAAAGCCTAAATAGCTACATAGTCAAGGTTATTAAAACTTCCTAATTTATTACAAATGTGGCACCAGCTTTGTATCCATGACACATTTGGGCATTGCCTGTGAGGCCTAGCACATGATAGGCCAGTGATCGATTACTGATGTACATCTCCAGCTTTTACCATTTTATTTCACCTATGAAGCTGACTGTGAATTAAAGTTTAATGGTGCTTTATGTAAATAAAAAAAACCCAGAGGAAGAAAAAAGCACATTATTAGTTGATATTCATAAAGCACTTAAATAAAGCTTTAGGCTATTTATAAACATTATCTAATACTCATAAATTTCAAAACTTAATTTCTGAAAGGCAGAATACATTAAAGCAAACAAAAAAACTTGTCTTTTATGACAACCAAAGTATCACTGAGTCCTCATGCTTTATTAAAACATAGTTTTGTGCTCACATCTATGCATAACTATTAACAGAATTTGAAAATAAAAATGACCCAGAAATTATACTAATTTCCTGAAGAAGTTCTCTCCTAAGTGAAAGAAAGTGTTAGAATTTATGGCTGTTTGAAACTCATTGTACTATGTAGTCCATAGATATAGAAAGTAATTTTAAAAAATGTAGAATGAGTACATAAAGTGTATGTAGGTAGTCTATTTTTATTGCTTACTAGTAATACATACCTATGGACACATAAAATTATGAAGAATTAGGCACAAAATTATAGTGCCTATTTAGAGATATGTGTGTCAAGAGAAATGCTAATAAAAATAAAGAACAATATGATGCCTATATAAAATTATATATAGGAACATAATGAAACAATTCCTCTTGTTACTTCTGTGAGATCATTTTCTACTAACACGGCCTTAACACTTCCCCAGACAGTGATTTTCTTCATTTTTTTTCTACCTTTCGATTGTAAAAGGTGAAAACTCTTGTTCTTGTATATAACAACACAAATAATATATGTAGTTATGTGTTAATAGCTATCAATATGGTTTATAGTCCATTACTAATTTTTAATTAAATTTAGGGGGAGTCATTATAGATGGATTTTTAATGCCATTAATCAAATATGTAATTATTTCTTCTGTTAAAATGTTTCTGTTGATTGATTTTCTATGGTTGCTAACTATATAAACACAAATTTATTGTATTTCATCTTATTTTCTTATAACACATATTAAAATGATTATCCCTGGCTAAGGAGAATATTTGACAGCATCTAATGTAATTACACCTGGTTGAAAAAATTATTTCAAACCTACAACCTTAGGTTTATGAAAAAAAATGCTCAAAGTTAGCATAAACTAGTGATAAAGCAAACCTAATATATCTCCAGTAAAGGAGAATCTTGGTAGTAGTTAAATACTAAGAAGACTTGTGAGACCAGGTGAAGGAATTTATATAATATACAGTTAGGTCAACTACAATTTAAAGGGCTTGAGAGATAGTTCAATGGTAAAGAGCCCTGGCTGTTCTTCCTGAAGTCCTGAGTTTGATTCTGAGCTACCACATGGTGGCTCAAAACGTAGAGTGGGATTTGATATCCTTTTCTGGAATATAGGTATTTATATAAATAGAAAACTCATATATACAAAAGAAAGACACATATCTTTAAAAATAAAACTCAATATTTACATATACATATGGAACTATTTTGTGGAAAGAAATTAAAGGGCCAGAGTAGAAATACATAAAACAATATCTAAAATATTGCCTAGGGGGTGTGTAAAACTGATATTTCTCTAGCATTTATGTGTTCAAAGTATGTACATGTGTATGTACAAGTATGTATCTTATAGTTCTTACTCAGTTCACTTTATGGTCTAAAAATTGGTAGGAAAATTTCTTTTTTTTTTTAATAGGTGTTCACTTTTCTTTACTTTTTATTTCTTTTATTGTTATGAACAAAGAAATCACATTTTCTATCCATGTATATCCTTATTCAAATTCCCTTCCCCTTCCCACCACATCAGGTCATTCTCTCTTCTCCACATCTCCCCATCCCCCCCATGGGCAGGCATTCCCAAGGTCCCAGGGTCCCAATATTGCTTAGTTCAGGCTCCACCCCTGGCAAATCCAGTTTTCTCCCCTCAACATCAAGACTGAGTCAGGTATTCCTCTAGGGGGAGTGGGATCCAAGGAGTCAGTCTAAGGTGTTTCTGATCCCAAGCTGTGGTTTGCAGCTTGGGCATGCTTTGCTTTTTTGTTTGTGTGTTTGTTTGTTTAGAGTCCACTAATGAGTGAGTTCATCCCCTGCTTATCTTTCTGGGCTTCTGATATTTTGCTCAGGAGGATATTCTCCAAATCCATCCATTTGCTTGCAAATTTTAGGATATCATTTTTTTCTTACTGCTGAGTAGTACTCCATTGTGTAGATGTACCACAGTTTGTTAATCCATTCTTCAGTTGAGAGGCATCTAGGTTCTTGCTATTATAAATAATGATGCTAAGAGCATAGTTGAGCTAATGCCTTTGGAGTGAAATGTGCTTCTTTAGGGTATACACCCATAGTCATCAAGGCTAAAGCAAGGAGGAAGCTGAGCTCATTTGAACACTAGAATTGCTGAGTCACTATGACTCTTTTACTCTGCAAATCAATAAGGGCTACTGAATCACTGTATGGGCTTCCACACTCCCTATTTTTCTTTCTTTCTTTCTCTCTCTATCCACCTTTATCTTCTTCCTCTTTTTAACAATAAAAATTTTTGACATGGAACCAGTCTAAGTGTCTTCTACCATGATGCCTCCCACTGTACCCACCTGGAACATAAGGCCTACATTCATCACCATCCATTAGCCACATTTACTTAATAATTGGATAATGTCATTTTTAAATGGCAGAGTAACAGTCCACTTTGTGAATGTACCACTTTTTCTTCATCCATATGTCTGTTAAAGAACATCTAGGTTATTTCCAGTTACGGGATTTATAACAGCAGTAAAGATGGTTGAACAAATGTCTCTGTGATGGAAGAAAGCATCATTTGGATATGTGTTTATAAGTGGTATAAGTGAATACAGAGGTAGATCAATTTCCTTTTTTTGAGAACTTCTATATTAATTTCCATAAAGCCTATACAAGTTTGTTTTTCCACTATCAATTGATTCGTGTTCCCCTTACTTCAATTTTTGTCAAATATGAGCTGTCTTTTTGACCATTTTGACAAGTTTAGGATGAAATCTTAGAGTCCTTTTGCTTCACATTTTCCTGATGGCTAAGAATGTTGACCATTTCTTTGTTTCTTAGTCATGTGAGTGTCTTTTTCATCTTAATTATGTGGTACATTGCTTTGAAACAGAGACAACTGATAGCTCTTAGATGACCGAGTTTATTTCTTAATCCAGCTAATGAAAGGTTTTTTCTGACCGGAAGTTACATGTTTGCTAGTATCCCCCTTACAAAATGTTATCCTCTTTATCAGGCATATTGTAATATAACATAAAATAAAGTGTAAATATTAACATATAACAGTAGATAAATTTGATTTTCACTTTTACTCTGAAAGCTTTATCACTATCATCACTGTTTAGATGATTCTCTATTCCATGAAGTTATTCCATACTTTATAGCATTGTTTCACTCCCATTGTCAATGATGTCATTGCCACTGATCTGCTTTTAAGGATGTTCTCGAGGCTCATAAAATTGGACTTTGTACTTGTTTTTATGCAATTCTATCTGTGACTCTTTCTGTCACTGTCTCTGTATTTTCTGTCTGTCTGTCTGTCTGTCTGTCTGTCTGTCTCTGTCTCTGCTTATTACTGTCTCTTCCTGAATGGGCTGACAGGGTGACATATAACCAAGGCTACTCTTGTTTCCTAGGCCATTTCCCTTGCATTCTAATTACTGTGGTTAGATGTGAATGCTATTTTACTGCTTCCTGCAACATTTTTCAGTGAAAGTATTTTTTTTTTGAGACTGACCTTTTCTGCATTGCATAATAAGCTCCTGTTTATATTGGTGAGCTATCTTGATAGAAAACATACACAAGAATTTACTACTTAGTGACTTTTAAACTGGAATTACTTATAGATTTTTATCATAATAAAGAAAGTTGTGTTAACTATACATAAACAGTCTTTTCAATAAAAAAGTTTTCATTCATTTGGGCAAACATTTAGGAGTAGAATTGTTAGGTGGTATGATAATTACACTTATTCAATCCTATAAAAAGTTAATTATTAAGAATCTTTCACACAATTACAAATAAAAATGGCCTAAATATCCAAAAAGAATAGCCTCATAATATATATAAGGAAACTGGTAACACAAAAATTACTATTTTGCAGTGACCCAAAGTGTCATACCTCCGATAGATGCCCAAATAGATAATTTAACTCTTGAGTGATAATTTGTTATGTAAAAAGTCATATGTTCCTAAACACATACCAATATTTTTCCTCTTGAAATGCAACAAAAATGATACAATTCAAATGTGCAGTATTCTATATGCTATTTTCAAGCCATGGAATATAGATTTGCTGATGATGGACAAACTTATAAGAGAATAAACACTGCTGACAGTGCCTGTACTGGATTTCTTCCAAAATATCTATCTGGAATCCTATTTATGAGCACATTAAAGCTTGACATATTCTACAAGACACATTACATAGACTCTTCATTGTTTTGTTATAAGAACTGATAGATGACAAACAGTATAAAAATGGTAAAAGACTTCCACAGTGTACAGTAAGAAATAGTTGATGATATTCTACTGTGTCACCAATGAAAAAATATAGTAAAAAACCTTTTTAATAGTAATGCGATAAATTAAAATTCATAACATAAATGTATTATTTTTATTAATTTTACTTCTTTTTTATTTTTGAATAAAGTCTTGTTTTTTTATCCATGTATCCCCTTGTTCAAATTCTTATGCATTGCAAGGATTACATAGTAGCTAAACGATAAATCAGATGAGATAAGCTTACTCATCAGAGAGTCAGAGTACAGGGTTTATGGATGTCACTGACACTGCTTTCCCTGCAATGTTTGCTCAGTAGAAGGCAAATGATAAATGCACTTGTGCCAGTGCATTTTATCATCTTTTATTTGTAATTTTTAATTATTAAATTGGGTTTTTCACTTGACCCCTTAAATGTATAGATATATGTATATATATATATATATATTACTATACCAAAAAGATCACAGAGGGACAGACTGCTCTCTGAACAGTGTGACCCCATGTTGTTGAAGGCAGAGTGGGAGTTAGGGAGATTCAGACAGCCAAGATCCAAAGTTCAGCAAGGAAGGGGAGAAGAGCAAGTTCCATGCCCCAGACTATAGAGGCATAGCTAAAGAGGTTTCTGAGAGAAACAATATTTGGAGCTAGGAGAAAAACCATTTTTTGTGATATTTTGGTAAATAGTGTGACTGGTTTTGTCATTTTTCTAAAAATTTTCTTGAGTAGAAATTGAAAAGTTTGAACTAATTTTATGCCAGAAGTGTTCAATAACCTAATATTGCCTCTCCTGCTTTGCTCTTAGAGAAAATCTTACATAGCTCTACAATAAAGAAGGCCAAACAGGGCAAAAATAAAATAAAATGTACTGATTGAGGAGAAAACAAACACCAGAAAATCATATGTTGGAAACCAACTATGTGTTGAAAGAGATAAAGAGAGGCAGGTCTGATGAGAAATAAAATAAAATGGTGCTTTCAGGGGAGAAACCCACCCAGTTAATCCTGGGTTTTGAATGGAATAACAATTTCCTGTCCTTGAAATCTACATTCAATCAGAGCTCGTGTAAATGTAAATAAAGGAGGGCTTTAGGCTTCATTCCAAGGTGACAAGTAAATGTGGAAGTATCAGCCACATAGGTCTGTATTTAATGTTAGGAATGATACAAAAGAAAAGCAGTTGTGGATTCTTCCTCAGTTGTTAAGAAGAATCACTTGCTGTGAAATAATTCTTCTGTACACTATGTGAATATATGTCACTATTCTACGTTAATAAAAAAAGTGACTGGCCAATAGCTGAACAGGATAAAGTTCAGTGGGAAAGCCAAACAGAGAACGATGGTGTGAAGGACAGTGTGAATTGCTGGCAAATGCAGAGAAACAAAATGAGAATGCTGTACTAAAAAAAGGTACTAAGCCACATGGCTAGAAATAGATACAAATTCTGGTCTAATTTAAATGTAAGAGTTAGTAACAACCCTGAGCTACCAGCCAATCATTTACAATTAATATAAGCTTCTATGGGGGTAATTTAGAAGCAGCTGCCAGGATAGAAAAACTCTGCCTACATGTCTTGAGGGTATGTATATGACAGATGAGTCCCTGCATAGAAACTTTGATTAGCCATTCATTTTATGAAGCCGTCAAAGTGAAGGATAATTGTAGTAAAGGCTGAAGATGTTGGAACTATTAGAACCATGATATGTCTGCCACAGAGTGGTATAGCCCACATGAAATGCAAGTGTAGTGTTATGGTCATACAACTGAAAGGAGAGTTTCACCTAACCTTTGACATCAAACATTTAGCTGCAAGATTTGGAGTTTTCCTTACTGGGTTTTAGTCTCTTGCTTTGGTTCATTATTTTCTCACTGTGATCCCATTCCATTCATTTAGAATGGTAAAGTATATTTTTAGCCATGTTAAAAGTATGTAATTTTTTATTTCACAGGGGTTATAATTGAAGATTACCTTATGTCTCAGAGTAGATTTTTTTGAACTTTGTGTTGAGATTGTTAAAGACCACAGAAACTTGTGAAGTTGAACTAAATGCATTTTCAGTTATGACATCACCATGAACTTATGGGCTTCAGAAAGTAAAATGTAGTAGAGTAAATGAGAATTTGTATAGGCTCTTATGTCTGCATGCTTGATTCAAGTGGAGGAGTATCATAGGGATGGGCTTTGGGCATTCAGACTCTCATAATATTTCTCATTAACTCTATGTCTTAGGCTTCTGAGTCCATCAAGATATGATCTCTTAGCTACTACTCCAGTACCATGTCTACCTGCCTGCTACCATGCTCCTTAACATAATGGTTATGAGGACACCTTCTGAAACTGTAAGTCCCAAAAGATTCTTTCTTAAATAAGTTGCCTTGGTCATGTAATAGAAAAGTAACAAAGATGTGTTTAAATTTGTGTGAGTGTGCATGTATATGCAAATATACATGTAACGATGCCAAATAGAGTCTTTGAATTTGATAGTGGAAGTTAATAAAATAATTTGAAAGAGAAAAAAAAGGAGAAGTGAAATAATTTTGTTTCAATTACAAATATGTTTAAAATAATAAAATTAAAAACAAATAAACAAAGTACAGTGGATTCAAAGCTTGTGTCTTGTAACTGTCAGGTTAGGTGTGAATCAACAACATAGCCTTGTACCTGGGCACATATCTAAATAGTAAACTGAAGGCAGTGAATAATATCACTGGTGTGTTCCTAGATCAATGCTACCAAAGATCAAAGATAGACTCAGAGTAATAAGTGTGGCTAGGTATTTCTTATTTCAAAAGTAAAGATCAATAGTAATAAAATCTTGTTATTTCTTTCTTGAGGTGGTAAAATGCAGATTTACTACCCAAATGCATATTATCCTAGACATAATACACATACTCAAGTTTATAAAAGCGTCATCTCACAAAGACTAGAGACACTTATACTTTATTGTCTATGTGTCTATTGACTTGTATAGATCATCTGGTCATCATCTGTGATCTGCAGATTTGATTGGATCATTTTCACAGTTAGGATAAAATGAATAATCCATATATTTATTCTACCTATTAGGGATATCGCATTTTAGTAATATTATATTTTGTAAGCACAATTTTGATACATAAGGGAATCTAGAAAAAAAGGCTGTTGTCACGGTTGACTTTCAAGAAGAAAGCAAGACAATGACCATGTCTTTGTCTTCTGGATATAATTCTTTCTCTGTGTTATAATTACATAGTTTCACGTTGAGCGCTCTGTCTCCATTTTCTAATTCCATTGTATATGATGATGAATTCTCTTTTCTCAACATTTGCCACTGTACTATTTAAACTCCATTTGTTTTAAATGAAGGAATCATCATTTTTACTCAATAATTATATCTAAAAAATGAATAATAATTAATATTTTCATATAATTTTACATTGCATCCAACATTTGCATTATTTTTGAAACTCTTAGAATATTGAGTAGTATTTTTCATCTCACCCTATGCTATTCTGTTTTCTATTATGTTAACAATCATAATGGTTTCCAAAACAAATACTATGTTATATAAAATGAGAACAGAATTATAGAATATTTATTGGTTATTTACATTCTAACTCCTTGAATATTTTTTATGATTAGAAAAGGGCTTTGATTTTCTTCTTTGGCTCCATAAAGCTGTGCAGAACAATTAGGAAAAAAATTCATAATATTTAATAGCTTTTAAAATCACCTATTTTCTTAATATACTTTGTTCATTTCAAGTCTAAATGAAAATTCCAAAATTTGAGACACTTGCATATTTTATAACAGATTAAATTATATATAAATATTTGACAAAGCTATCTTTGATCTATAAATTCTTTTTTTTCTTTAAAATCTTATTGTGCATTTTACAATTAAAATTCATATTACATGCAATTCCACATTGACAAATGAATAAAATAGAGGAAAAGAACAAAAATAACGAAACAGATAAATGGGAAACAGCATTTTCTTCAGTTTTTAAATATTCAATAATCACTAGTCACAAGATAGTTGTTTTGCTCTTTAAAATATAAAAATCAAACATTGGCTGATGGAATTGCCTATTAGTAATTTTAAAAAGTGCGTTTGAACAAGGTCAATGAAGTGAACAGATCTTAGAAAAATACTTGTACTTTTAAAATGGATTTTTTTTTATCTTCTATTTTATTTTAAAACCTTATTCTATTGATAGATTAGGTAGTTAGCAGTTTCTCACAGTTGGGGCTGTTTTAGTCTTTCCTTAGTTTTAGTCATGCACTTAAAGATTCAATAATATGATTATTTTTTCAAATAAATATCCTTCATATATTTAGGCCACATCTTATTCCAATCAAGAAATAATATTCATTTTCCTTTTTATTGCTATTACTTTTTGAATTTTAACCTTTAAATTTCACAATAAAGATGCATTGAGATGACTCAGTATATAAAGATACTTCCCACCAAACATGACAAAATAAATTTGATCCCCGAAATTCAAAAGAATCTATGCTTTGGAATGTTAGCAATACACACATGAACTTTGCATACAATAGATAAAAATACCCAATAATTAAATCAATAAATAAATTAATAATGAGGTTTCTTTTTCTTACAGTCCTAGAATATAAGCCCAGAGTGTCACACAGTGAAAATCTGGAGCAAGATTAGAGAGGAAGATTAGTTAAATTGTTTGTGCATTCTAAAACTACTTTTACATTATACTTCCAGCATTATCTTTTTAAGATTCACATAAGCATGAGAGGTGCTACAGAAAAGATATATTCAATTGTAACGTCTCACTTTATAGGTCCCCCTGCACCTTAGGAAACAGTTCTTGGACATATCCTAGATCATAGCCAAATCTTCTGAGACTCGATGCAAGTAGCATTAGATTTTAGTTTTCAGAAATCATAATGTCCTCACCTGCTTGTGAAATAAAAGAATCATGTCCTTTTTACTTCCAGTGTTCTATTTTTAGCACTAAAAGTAATGCATCTGTCATTAAGATAAGAAGAAAACTGTTGATAATACTCTTCAAACTGAAGATGCAGAGATCTGTAAATATGGCTTTTAAAAATACCTTGGCATTATACCCAAAGCACATTGCCATAAGGGAGTTTTCTTAATGTTTGCCTTGTTTAATTAGTGTTTAATGTGTGTTGTGCATGCCTATGCATGTAAGGCTAGATTTCAGCATGTGTGTGTGTGTGTGTGTGTGTGTGTGTGTGTGTGTGTGTGTGTGTGTGTGTATCTTCCTCTACTCTCTGGACTTTCTATTTCATTTTTTTTTTTAAAATTTCCTTAGTTTATTTTATTTATTTACTTTTAGAAAGTGCTTCACTACTGACTCCTGATTTGGACTTTACTCCATAGACTGGGCTTTGCTAGAACACTGAGCGATCTTTCTGTCTCTGTCTTCTGAGTTCTGGTATTACAGATGTGAAGCCATGCATCATCATCGCCAATCTTCCCTCATATATTTTAAGACAGCCTCTCCCCGAACTAGAGCTCTCCAATTGGCTATACTGACTAAGCAGGAAGCTGTAAGGACACCTCTGTCTGGGTCCTCCCAGCACTTCATAAGCTTTTGCCCCCACAACAAGCTTATTTAAAAGGGTTTGGGGTTCTGAACTCAGCATTACATGCTTGCACCCCATGCCCTTTTGTGACTAAGGCTTCTCCCCACCAACTTGCACCCCCAAATTTTTAAAGGATAGTCATATTTTCAGTAGACTGTGTCATTTTGTTTTGAGCCTGTGTCTCACAGATAGGCCTCCGACCAGAGATCCTCCTGCTTCAGTTCCCTTTAGCCATGCTTTTTTTGGCCACAAATTGTGGGACACTCATCAGAGATCTGTTGTTTTTCATTCTTAGTCTGCTCTATAAACTCCAAATAGATGCTATTTCTTTTGCTTACAGACTGAGTGACTTCTGTTCAATCGGAAGGCACTCTCAGGCCTACTGTACATTAAATATTCAAATTGCCCAAGGCAGTGCTCCTGAGTCCATTTTTAGTTCTCACAGGTTACTCTGTTTTATCTGGATGATAGTCTCCTCTACAGCTCTTACTAGTATTGACAGATGGATTTTGTTTTTTAATTGGTGGATTTATGCTGACAGAAATATTCACAGCTTGTGTCTCTGAGGCAGTGTTTTTAATTTCTCATTACTTCAGATCCCAAAACTTAAAATTCTGAAAGCAGAAAAATAAAGCACCACTTTTAACATACACAAGGTTCCTCTGACTTAAAACATTGATTGAATTGTTGCAGTTTTGAAAGGGATAAAACTGTCATTGTGGTTAGAAGTACTGAATATCAACACAGGTAAAGGTAATACTATAAACAATCAGTGGAAATTAGTGACAGGGCAGAATGATATAAAACCTCTTTATTACTAATTGGTCCAAGTTTAGGAAGGATGAGGATGGCTGAGTCATGCTGCAGAACTGAAATGTTTTTTCAGTGAGAGGAAACTGCCGCAGAATTCCCTTATCAGCACTTCTCACATAAAATTGTCTTCAAAAAGTCAAAAACAATATAAGATGCACATCTCATAAATGCACACCATATAAATAACTGTCAAGCCTAAAAGAAAATATGACTGTAAGAATGCTCTACTAAAATGAAAACAAAGAGAAATGACTAATAAAAAAATGGTTTTGATTTTCAAGACTGTCAGTGGCTTGTTTCACTATTTAAGTATATTTACATATATATTTACCATTAACAGATGCAAACAATAAATCCTAGTCTGAGTTATAGTTATGGGATTCATTATATCAATCAATATAATTTTTCAAAACCATAGCCTTTAAATTCAAAATGCTTCTGGATGTTGGCAGGATGGTGTGATGGGGAAAGGTTCCTGCCACCATACTTGGCTCCTGAGTTGAATTCCCAGAATCAACTAAAGAAGAACCAACTTTCATATGCTGTCTTCTGACTTCTGCATGTGTACCCTGACATGTGTCTATCCACACATATGCACACACACACGGTAAACAAATAAAATATAAAAAGGGTTATGTTTCTAATATGTTTAATATATCATACAAGCTGAATGATAATGATTGCATTATATAAGGATACTTAAACTTGCAACACAGAGAGTGATATCTAAAAGTCAGCAGGATTTAAATTTGAAACTTTAGATCATGACGTAAAATCTCTCCCAGTCCTAAAGGCCCAAAGTCACTTTATTTCTTAACTGTGGTTCTTTATTGCAGTTTAGAGTTTTATTTGTTTTGCAATATTTCAAAAGCTGTTTATGTTCCTTGAGATTTAATCGCCTGTAATGCATCTGTACTAGTCCTAAGAGGCAATTTTGGAAGAAAATCTTAAAGGAATTGCTGTCAGTAGGAGGAAAGTTTTTCCATATAGAGAAAAACAACAAGAGTAATATATTTTCTTTACACATTCCATAACATTTTATGGATCAGCTTTGTGAAAGCAAGTAATGTATGATTTTGTTTTAATAACTATTTGGATAGACAGACTGTCATTACAGAAATGTAAATTTATAATTGGAATTTCATGTGTAGTGACTACATTGACTTCTTATTTAAGTAGTCTCAGAAGGGAGAATAAATATTCATTTTGGAAAATGCACTTATGAATCTTTTTAGGTTCAATGAGTTATATATCTTAAAGAGATATGGCAGTTCTATTATTGGTTACACAGGTGTGAAACCTAACAACCTTGCTAATTACAAATGCACAGAAGTTCAAACATTATATTGTTTTTGTTTTCCATTTTTTATTAGAGATTTCTCAATTATAGCTTGCAGAAAGAAGTAAAGTACAATGTTGTACCCAGTGAGAATTAGTCTGGATAAGTCTGAGTTTAAAAAAGGGTAGCTGCCTCCACCTACCCTTTTTTAAATAAAGGATAATAAAATAAGAAATCCCTGTTTTTTTTTTTTTTTTTTTTTTTTTTTTTTTTTTTTTTTTAACACTTTGTCAAACAAACTTTTATTATGAGTTTTAATTGAATTGTCATTTAAAGATGGAGATTACATAACTGTATTTTTAAAACATAAAGCACAAAGATTTATAATAAACAAATGAGAATTCTAAGACTGACAAAAAAAATGCCAAAATGGGAATGTAGTCAAATAAAATATCTAAGTGAATGGTTCTCAAGCAAACA
>PVIH01018869.1:0-37135 GCA_004025045.1 Sigmodon hispidus
CACACACACACACACACACACACACACACACACACACACACACACACACACACACACACACACACACACACACACACACACACACACACACACACACACACACACACACACACACACACACACCAGTTCATTCATGTTGGCCAAATACCAAAAGGACTCCACAAGCAGTCATTAAGAGGCAGATGAAGTCATGCACAGTTCATAAACAGAGACACAATCAAAAAACAAAAGCTAATAGAGCATAAATAGAATGCCTGGGGTATTTCACCACTCCAAACACTCAGCACTGACAGATTTTTCTGAAAGATCCAGTGTGGTATTTACACAGTGACAGACCCACTATACTTATTTGCAAATAAAATAAAAAATTGAAAATTATGGTTTTCACTTCTAGGCTGTTTGCCAGAAAGTTATTTACTTGAATTTGCGTTTTTCATTGAGTCCTTTAATGCCTCAACTTGCTTTGGCAAAATTTTCAATTTATCAATGGGGTCCCTATGGTTATAAATGTTTACCTACTTTACAACCAAATTCAAATCTCTTCCTAAGGTCAGAAGTACACAGCACAGACTGAGACACAGATTTTAAAACCTTCCAGGGTCATCTAAGTTTAGAAGCCGCAGAAGAAAAGAAGAAAGAAAGGGAGGGAGGGAGGAAGGAAAGAAGGAAGGAAGGGGGAAGGAAAGAGGGAGGGAGAGAAAAAAACCCTCAACTGCCCACGTCAAGGAAGGAAACCCTCCCATTTAAACTAAACTATAAAGTAAATGTAACTTAATCAAACTTAAGTTAGATAAAGGCAAAGGATATGTTAAGAATGCTAAAGAAAATGGTCATGGCCAATACATTGGTTAGCCAGTCAACAAACGCCACGCCTATATCCAAATGCTTTAGAAAATCATCACTATTTTAAGAAAAATGAACATGTCTCTAGGATTTGTAGAAAATGAAGGCAAGAGGAGAAGTAGACTGGCCTTTGCTCAGCCGACCTCCAGTTTGCTTGTTTGGTTCAAATCCTTCCACTCCACAGCCTTGACTGATAAAAGCCTTAGGAAGCACCATCATCTCCATTTCCAAGGAGGAAAACAGAAGAGTGCTCCCGGGAGTGAAACTTAAGGCTAGAGGTGACTCTTGGTCAAAGCTGTAATCTTACTTGGCCTATTCTGCCCATTAAACTCCTTTGATAACTAAGAGGGGAGGGGAGGCGGGTAATTGTTTTCCTTCCCAAAGGCAGCTTCCAGAATCACTTGACAGTGCGGTTTTTGAATGCCCCTCACAGCAAATTTCTCAGGTGCTGCAGCGGAACACATTAGCCAGAGCAGAATATTATTTGGGGGGAAAAAAAAAAAAAAACTCAGCGAGTATGTGACATGCATTTTCCAGATAGGAGTTCCGTTCTCCAGGCAAACTTTGCAATGAAGATTAGCCCCTTCCTGGGTTAATATGAACATCATGCGTCTAAAAGATAAGCATCCCTCAACTGGGCTTAAAAAGCCAAAGGACAACTTGACATTATTTTACCTTCTAAAATGCTTTTGGCCAGCAAACTTGGCGCCCTGACTTGCCTCTGGTACACTGCTTTCCGCTCGAAATTATTCTGTTTCCCGGAAAGTCCCTTCTTGTCCTGTAAACACAAGAAACCATTGTGAAAGGGGAGGGGCATCCACAAAGCCTCGAGAACTCTCCTCCAACCTAAAAACGTATTTGTTTTACCGTCTCTTATGAAAAATTATTCCAAAGAAGATTATAGGGCCTCCCTTGATCTCAGCTCAGGCAGCTAGAGCTATTGCTCTAGAAGACATTTAAGGAGACATCTAGAGGAAGGTGAGGTCCACAGTTAAGGAGGCTTTAGGAACCCAGCCTGGGAAAAGTGGGTTGGGAGGATGGTTGCCTCCCCGGGGCACATCCACTAAGCTGAATGTACCCAGAAAGTGCCTCTGAGGACCAAAAGACAGGGCGGTTTCTCCCTTAGACTGCGGGGCTCTTACTTAGATCGCAGTTTTGTCTCCTCTGGAAAATGGGCATCAAGTTCTGCCTGTGTCAAGGTGACAGCCGCACAATGACAGTACCGCGTGCTGCTTTATCTTCTGTGGGCATTATTCTCACAGTGACTGGACACACCGCACAGTCAACCACCCTCCTCCCTCCCCGACCACCTGCAAAACTAACCCTAAGACAGTTTTAATGACTTTTCCGCAGTGCCCCAAATTGGGACCTAATTATTTTCAAAGCCACTCTTGGCTTTTCCAACACGTTCTGCAGCACAGCCCACAGCTTTCGCTTCCGATCCCGCAGTCTAGGGTGAGCAATGTGTCTGCACCTCTTCTGTGGCTAAGAGCTGGGCACGCACCCTCGAGACGCACCCTGTGCCTAAGGGCACCCACCTCGGTGGCCTGCTGCCTCCGGAGCGCCACCTGGGCGGCCATGACACGCTGGCGCTCTACCACGAGTAGGCAGTTGGCACACTGGCAGTCCCGCCAGCGACAGAAGCGCTTGTGGCCCTTGAGACAGGACACCACGCCGTGGTTACGGCAGCGAGCGCACTTGGGCGTGCGGCTCAGTTTGCGTGGCTCTGCGCTGCCACCCGCGGTGACACTTCCATCGGGGGCTGTAGCAGCAGCGGTGGCGGCTGGCAGAGCCTGAGCTGCAGGCGGTGGCCTGGGTGCCAGTCCTCCGGGCTGCTCTGGCCGGCCCGGCACCTCTGCGGACGTGCCCGGCTCCTCGCCGTCACCCTCGTCCTCTGCCTCTTCATCCTCCTCCTCTTCATCCTCGTCTTCCTCCATGTCCCCATCTGCCGCCGTTGAGGGACTGGGTCCCTGAGGTGTGGCCTGCAGCGGAGCCCCACAGCCACCCTCCTCCAGCTCTAGGCTCTCCACGTCGATCTCGCAGTCCCCGGTCATGGTGCTAGGCTCTCTCGGCTTGGTTGCCCGCACTCTAGGGAGACAGAAAGAGGCTCGAAGACCAGGGGACCCTCTCTGAGCCTTGGCCCAGAACTTCTGCAAGGCCTGAAGTTACCCAGTTTCCTTCTGGTCCCTTCCATACAGGCCACATGGACCCAGAGATCCACAACTCAACGAAGGTTTTAATTTACTAATTCCGACTGGTCTGTGCACCTGACCTTTAACCATGGCCCTGTCTGGCCTTTCCAGACAAGTCACCCACTGACCTTACACACGCACCAGTTTAAGCCTCTTGTCAAACTTTTCCACAGCCGGCCAGCATGGCCATGATGCATATAAAACTGTCAATGGAACAATTATCTTGTCTTTAATTACAAGGGACCTTGAAATCTCGTTTCCCAAATGGCCCTCATTGACCTGCGCCACCACAAAGACTCTGAAGAGGTCTCCGGCATCACGCCCCTTCCCCTAAACCAACGCTGTGCTATTATAAGAGGGCCCACACACAGGGAGTGAGGGACACTGGCCATGAAGCTGCAGAACCGTACGCATCAGCAATGCTTGGGCCGCACAAGGTTAATGGAATTTAATTTCTATTTTTAAGGCAGGATAACCAGTAACAGAAAGGATAGGTAATGATGATTCATGCCCCTATACCCTCCCTGAATCCCAAGCGGCGATATCCCAATACTCACCAAGACTCAAGAGGCCCAGGCTAGCAACCTAGTTAAAAGATATCCAGCTTTTGGCTTGCTCGCTCGCTCTCTCTGGAGCTGCTAGTAGCAGGAGCAATCTAAAAGGGATGTGACAGCAGGAGGTCAGAGCCCACTGGATGGTGAAGCAGGACAGAGGCAGGGGATGAATCAAGATCTCAGCAACCACACCCTGTACATCCCAAATTCTGCAAAGTTCTCCAAAGTCCTTTGCAGCCTAGGACGCTTCTCTTTCCTCTTCTGACCCAAACTGGACAGAAAAAGTGGGGCTCTCTGACCTAAGACTCGGCCTCAGGAGCACTCAGCTCGCTTTCTGCGCCGCAGCGTCAGTCGCTGCAGTCCCGGGCCTCCGCGCCTCTTCCTAGTATTATCCACCCACTCACACCCACCCCCGAGCTCCGCGTCCTCTGATTGGTCGGCTGACAGGCGGTGTGCACGCCGATTGGCCAAAGTCTTCAGGCTGAGCGCCCTCCTCCTGAGAACAGCAGATGCTTCCCTTTTCGCGCTACTGCGGCTGAGTTCACCCGCCAGCCTTCGCTGCAGCCGGGTCCCTGATCCAGGAGCTGAACCTGAAAGTGTGAGAAGCGATTGCGGCGGAGAAGTCGCCGTTTATCTCTCGGACTAGGAAACAAGCTGAGTCTCACTCTTATGCATCGTGTTCTTGAGAAGGTAACAAAGAGGTAGAGATCAGAAAGGTTAGCGTTGATTTTATCGATGTTCTCAACGTCTCTGATATTTAACCATCGACCGGCGCTGGGCAGAGAAAAAAGCCACTCTAAAGGGGCACACTGGCATTTCTCTCCACATGAACAAGTCCATGCTTATCCTGCAGGACAGCGCCTAGTTGTCTTACAAATATCTGTAGTTTGTGGATAGCTTTGAAGTGCAAAAACAGTTCTTTACTTTCACAGAGCTGGGCAGGTGGCCGCCTCAACTACAGATCACTTACATTTCCATACTGTCGGTAAACAGCACCGTTCAAACGGAAGAAAATGGAAAAAATCCACGCCATTAGCAATTTTAGATACAAAAATATAAAACCATCTAGTCATGTATTTATACAAAACTTTTAAAAACTGCTTTTCAGCGTGTGTGAATAGGTGTTTATAAAGAAAATGAACTTCCTTACCACTCTCTCAAAATATTCTTCACAGAAATCTTTGAAACAAAGTTAAATTTCCCACGAATCGCAAGGAAGTCCCTTAAGCAGCATTCTATATATATATATATATATATCTTAAGCTAAATGTAAAATCCCATCGACGCTTTTGTGGTCTCACTTTTAAATCTAGCCCTCTGCAGGAGAAACGGCTTTTTAAAAAACGCTTGATTGTCGCTCTCCTGGACTCGCGGTAGAGCAGTGATGAGTATTTGTTAGAGAGAGACAATTTCGGAGCTGATCATGACTTTCCTCCAATCCGAACCGGTCAGAAAGTTCGGAGTTAATCAAGCTCTCCCAAAGTGGAAACAAAGACCAGCCGCCTGCTGGAAACACAGGTATTCTCAAGCCCTTAGAGAGGCTGATTCCTCGCAGGCCGGGCGCTGGAGCATATTCGTGCCTGCTTCTTCCCAGAGTCAAGGCAATGTCCACCTAAGTAAGCGGAGATGGCTTCCCGAATGTTCTCGTAGATTTTTTTAATGTTTCTGGGAGTCTTGAGGGGCGACTTGTAGGTCACAAGGCTCCCTTGGACAATTTCACTGCGGCGCACAGAAACCAACTCATGTGCACCTCCTAGAAACACCGACGCGTTTCGCCATTAATGTTCTGTCTAACCTGAACAAAGTGCTTCTTTTTTCACCTGGGTGGGACCATTTGAGTTCTTGACCACAGGAGAAACGTGTTTGCTTAACCTCCTCCCCGCTCCCCATGATGAAAGCAAGAGTTCTGAGAGACCCATTGTCCTCGGGAAAAGTCAGGGACTGGGCCACGAACCTTGGACCTGGATAGCCTGTCACAGAAAGTAGCGAGCGAGTTCCCCCCGCCGCCTCCCAGCAGCAAATACTGGCAGACGGTTTGCCATGGTTTCTTGGTTTTTTGGTTGTTGATGATCTCGATGCTTCGTTTTCTGTTTCTGTTTTCGAGTTGTAATCCTTAGGATTTTTGTGCTTGAAGTTAGGAGTGGAACCTCCATACAGGATTTGGTACTTGTCTTTTGTTCGTATTTTGTTTTTGTCAAATAATGATGAATTTTCTTTAGCATAGCCACACACACACACAAGATATATTTTTTAACCTTTGCAAACAGAATGTTTCTGTGAAAGTAAACTGTAACTCCACTGCCACTATCCTGCCCAGATCAAGTAGATGACAGGTGACAGGCTTGGGTCTTATTTATTGCTTGTATGGCCCCTAAGAAGAAAGAAGATAGAGTTATTAACCCCTCACCAGGAATTTTAAATAGTAACGAAGTTGAGAAAATCGGTTTGCTTGGTGTTCATGGCAGAGAGGGAAGCCAGGAGGGGGGACTGTGAGTAGCTGCTTCCTAAACTGAAAGTAAACAGCCTTTGGAGGCCAGCAGTCCCAGTTCAAACTTTAAGCCCCACTTGAGAGAGACTAATAGTATTTGTGTACGTGAACCAGTCATATGAAGCCAAAACCCGGAATGGAAATTGGGGCTAGGGGCCCCTAAGGCAGGGGAGCAAACCCAGAGGACCCAGTTCTTGGAAATGTTCTAGAGCAGAGACCAGACTCCCTATTGTGGGCTTGCTGGGCCACACCAGGGAATAAATGCAAAAGAGATTTTTGGCTTAGCTGGACTCCTAGGTTGCAGGTGGATACCCTGGGGGGGGGGTCTTCTCCCGACTCCATGGACAGAGAAAACACAGGACAATAACTCCATGTTGTCTGATGGTACACACACACACACACACACACACACACACACACACACACACGGTGTCTCCTTTCTGTTTCTCCCTCCTTATACAATCATCTATATCTGTGCCCTTCAGGAGAAGCAGCTGCAATCAAGATCTTGTTGAATTACACTCTATCCTCTGGTCTTGAAGTCCACTTTCCCACCAATGACTGGAAAGTGAGATGGTTGAGGGGTGAAGGATGATGATGTGGATTTATCCAAGGACAAATTTCAGAAAGTCCAAGACACTGCCATACTAAAAGTGAAATTGTATGCACTTCTAGAGGCAATTAGCCATGCCTTTTATTGGATGAAGGATGCCACAGCTATACTAATTGTTCTGTAAACTAAATATTCAGAAGAAATGGGGGTGAGGGAGCCTGGGCTCCAGTTGGTTCTTCTACAGACTAGTAACCTTGGTCAATTATTTTTCTACATCTTGTAAAGAGTGCCCTTTCCTGGCCTGGCATAGGAAAATATCAATTTACAAGGATAGAGTAATCAAAGAGTGGGACCTCCAAACAGACCTCCTTCTCCTCCCTGGAGACATCATTTTCATCCATCAAGATCCTGGCTTCTCTTCACCCTCAAAGGAAAAAAAAAAAAAAAAAAAAAAGACTCAGAACTTGTTAGGTAAGAAAACAAGTCCCTAAAGGGGGCTTGAAAAACAGGCACCAAGTCACCAAGTTCTTTCCTGTGCTTTTTGAGCTGGTGTGGTGCTCTGCTGTGAGCTATAGGGTCAGTTGCTTTTCCTGCTGACCCATATAGGTAAAGGCGGAGCATGTCCTCACTTGCTACTGGCTCCCATTACCTAATCTACACACACACACACACACACACACACACACACACACACTATTTGAGCCTACCAGCTGAGAAGCTTACCCTCAGAGAGTCCAAAGAAAAACAGAACTGAACAAAGGGAGGGAAGGGGTCTTTCGTTGGTAAGAGTGATTTGGTGCTTTCTCAAAACACCCATCAAAACATAAACCAAAAATTTTCAAAGAAGGCAAGCCTATGTCAGACAAGCCCTTCAGCACACTCCACTAAAATGGCCCCTGAGTCAGGCAGCTCAGCTACTTCTGTCTTTACCATTTAATGCCAGTTGGCATCTCCACCCTAGTCCTGCAGCCTCCACTTGACCCTCAAAGGCAACCAAGCCTAAAAACTCACAAAGGGAATTGAGGGGACCACTACCACCACTAGCAGCAGCTTAAACTGCTCAATTAAAAAAAAATCTCCATGTGATGATTGGCTGTTGAACACTTCTGGGTGCCTTGGTATAAGGGCTTTACTGTGGCTAACTGTGGCTCTGGTTTCATTAGAGATGACCTCAAACCTGTGGATAGCAACAGTGTCATACACACAGTTTGACAACTTTAACTGGCTATGGACACGGTGAAATAAATAATCCCAGATGGGACCACAGAGATATGATTTCCCAATGTACTTTGTGAAATCAGATATACGACCTGTCACACTCAGTGGGGGTGGAGGTGAGCAAGAAGAGCTTTTAGGGGATAGCCGTTTTCCACCAGGACAGTTAGCATACCTCTTCCCCTGCTTTGCATCCTAAAAAGCAAAGGCCAAGAATTCTTTCTTGTTCCTTCAGGGGAAGCCCGGTTTTAAGAGACACTAAAACAGAAAAGGAGCCACAGCTTTGTTCCTGCTCTTGCATTTAAGGGAAACTGAAATTCAAAGAAGACCATGGAGAACTGGCTGGGGTGTGGATGCTTAGCAATATAGAGGCAGTGCAGAACTAACAAGGCCTTGACTACTTCTGGTCTACCCAGATGCTTTCCTATGTTCTGCAAAACATACCATTTGAGGTAGGATACAGAATCCCATGCACAAACAGTGAAGCAATCTTGCATGCATATCTCCTGCCTAGCCCAATCCCAGCCAGCCTTCAAGAGATGATGGTGGGAGGAGGGACTGGGCTCAGTTCACATGGGGACCCTAGAGCAGCCAGGCCAGGAGGAAACCACGGTCTTCTTGTCCTCTCAAAACCTATGCCAAATATTCCCCCAGAAGGCATTGGGACCTAAATTCAGTGGTAGCCTTGTTATGGAAGGCAGTCAGGAGATTGTATGTGCCAAATGCCTCCTTGAACTCATACCCCAGGAGGAGGGATATGTTCAGGACTGAGTAGAACACAAGTTCTTGCCCTTGGGAACTTTCCACTCCCCTATGCCTGTATGACCATTCAAGGGTCCGGTATTACCCATATGTCTCATGTTACTCTTCATATTTCCCCAGCACTCTAAACAACAAGATAAGAGAGGCAGAGGAGCAAAGTGTTGGTCCTGTGAAAGTTACAGGAACAGAGAAATGTCTTCCTTGGATATGAACCACCACCCTGCCCCTCAAGGTCCTTGAGTATAGACTGAAGGAATCCAGTTGAATGGTTTCTAATTTCTCTGTCAAACATAGAAAATGATATAGAAACTAAACAGTGATGGCCGGCTTGCTGAGGTTAACAAGATGGGGCGGGGGAGAGAAACAGTTTGGAACTTATTTTTGACCTGCTGGTCACTTCCTGACCCTGTACAATCCAAAACCCCTGAAAACCAAATCTACCCACTAGGGAAAGGATGACCCCCCCCCAGTCTCACAAAGAACTCACTCCCTAGAGTTTGAACCTGATGGAATTCATTTCAATGGCAAAAGAAAAAGAAAAAGAAAAAGGTCACACAAGTCACAACCTGCCTGTGACCCTGTGACTTCTAAATTTGGTCTGCCCTGGCTAAATTAAAAAATAAAATAAAATAAAAATCATCAAAATAAAAATCATCAAGATAATTATACAGACTTCTTTAGCCCTATCTTAGGAGATGGGTTTAAAGAGAAGCAAAATATTTTCCTTACTGTAGATCCAGGAAGGCTCTCTGAATAGCACTTACTGAGAGGGAAGTGTTCCGAGCTATGGGAAACTCACTCTATCCAATTTTCATCAACTAAAGCGACACTGTCCTTGGGCCTTGAGACTTCTTCCTAGCGAAGTTGAAACCGGACTAGATCATCCCTGAAATAAATCTGTTTCTATATCAAGAATATGTCTGGGAGAGAGAGAGAGAGAAGTCCTTGCCTGAGTGGTCACTCCTGCGGGGTTGTAGGGAATCGAGAGAGGCAGAAAGAGGGACCCATGCCAGCTGGAGCACGCCTTTACGACAAGGCGCTACATAAACTTTAAGAGCCGAGGAAATCTCTTTGAACAAGCTGACCGCCAGAGAGTAGAAGGGCGTTCCACCGGAGATGAGCCATTGGGAAGGGGGTGAGCTCTTAGGAGATGTCACTTGCTTCATGCTGATTTAACGTGGCGAGAGCGCAGGTGCAGGAAACTCCAGCCACTTCTCCTTGAGCCCGTGAACCCTCCACCCCTGCCCTTTCTTTCGTAGAAAATTTATTGACAGGGTGAAAGCCGGCTAACAAAAAGGCAGCCTCGTGAGCTTCAGGCTCCACAAGAATGCTTTGATCCTCCTTCAGTGCCTAGAAGTCCCCAAAACGCCTGAGATCTCTGCAGACCAGTGGCTCAGGGGTCCAGCTTCCATAAAACCAATGTCTACGCACTGCACGAGGAAGCCGCGCGGGGGCGCTGTGGGCGGCCACCCGCCTCGGGGTCCAGAGCCTGGGAGACACGCGTGGTCACTGGATTACATCCTCTCTCCCTCACACTAACTTTGCCTGGCAAGCCTGGCGGGTGGCCAGCTCTCAGTGAAGGCTGTTATGCTGGAGGTCCGTTTCCTTGGGCATCCTGATTACCTCTAGGCTTTCCCCCTCTATCGCAAGAATCAGGAGAGTCACTCCATTCACTGGAGTCGCAATCATTGTGGATCCACATTTTGTCAGATTCAGAGTCTGACCCTTGCAACAGGCGACCGGTTACAGAAAGTTAGCCTGCTTAGAGCACCATGGGAAGAGAAACGGAACAAGATCTCAATCTGAAGCCAACCCTCTGCAGCACGCTTCACAGCAGGAGTTGGCGGCTGTAGGAGATGAACTCTGTTGCAGCTGCTTCCACATGAAGCTCCCCCATCAGCCTTCCACAGGAAGCTAACTCGATTTCCCTGAGCACACAGTATAGGATTGACCCCATCCACCCTCACTGCACCCACCACACCTGCTTCCACTTTGTAAATCCCGCAAAAATGATTTAAGATACTGAGGACCTTTCTTTGGGTGGAAAACGTGTTTTCAGGATGAAGGTTCAAGTTTGGTGGTAGGAAATGTACCCAAAGCTATTTCACCAAAGAACAGACCATAGTGAGCTGTGTAGACTAGCCAGGGTTCTGAAAACCCACGATACCACAAATTGTTTCTGGGGACCATGAAAAGTTTTGCACAATTTATCCTCTGTGTTTCTGTTTCTTCATTTATATAACCCAGACTCTTGACAATATCATGTTTACAATGGCAAAAACAAAGTAATTGAAATTCTTTGAAAATCAAAAGTCATTGTATTAGGTGCCCAGGTCTCCTTTGTCCAATTTTTTTTCTTTTTTCTCAAGTCAGGAACATTACATCATGAGTAACAAGCTCATAAGGTCAAAGATGGCAGTCTCTGAAGGATCACAAATGGAGTTACAGATCCTGTCTTGTTAATATGCAAGCCACTCTTGTTTCTCAAAGGAAGCTACCATCCCACACCTTCCAACCAACCAAACATGCAGAGACTTACCTTTCTTGGGCCAACATGGCCCCAGCCTTTCAAGAGTTTATGAGAAAACATAAAAGACACACCCTCCTGGCTTTGGAGAGCAGGAGGGACCCAGAGTAGTCACTGAGGCAGGAAGGGAGGACAGTCAGGTTTCCATTCCCATTACTTACAACTCATTTCCAACTGCAACTATAAACTGGTCTGGGTTTTGTTTGACCGGTTATTGTTTTTATTTGTTGGTGGTGGTGGTTTATTCTCTTTCTTAGGGGAAAACTTAACAATACACAGAAGTAGACCAAACTGCATAAGAGCTACCAAAACAGTCTAGAATAGAATAATAATACCTGTGATGACCCAAAGAACATATCACCTCTACACTACACAGCCATTGCCACCAGCTACTCTACACAATTTGCTTGAGAGGCCCACTGCAATTCTGCCCATTAGCTGAGTTGGTAAGGTTTAATTTTACCAAATGAATGGATTTCTGGGGCCAGGGTTCTAGTGCTTTATAGACTTCACAATCATGTGTTAGATCATTTGAGCAAAATACTCATCAAATGAATACCCAGCTTAATGCCAATGGGCAAGGGACAGAGACAGAAGTGGCCAATGTGAATGATAGATCTACATTCTAGTCTAAAAACTTAATTATATGCTCCATGATTTGCTACATAGCTTAGGAGATGTCTGCTAAAACGCAACGTTGACTCCTTTTAAATAGTAGGATTGCTGTGCTCTACAGGAACTAAATTACTCTTTTAACAGAGGGGGGAAACACTCTAACACTATGAACCTATTGGCTCCTCGAAACCAGAAACTCTGTCTCTTTAAGCCCTCTTCAATCCTGTCTCATTCATATCAACAACCTTCCAGCGTTCATAATAAATGGGGTTTGATTGCTCTTTTTTTCTTTTTTAGTTTTTCCTGATCCCAGTTTGCACAATACACGAATACATCTGTACACTTAACTTTCGTCCACTTAAGCATTACAGAGTCACTACACTTGGCTTATCAGTTCCAAAAAGAACCAAATCTGGCTTCAGTGTGGAGTCCAGCCCAAGACATGAAAGCACAGAATCAACTCTCCAGTGGTGGCGTTCTCTGTAATATTCCCAGATGTTCTTGTATTGTTTGGCAAATCTATAATGTAATAAATATTGATGGTTCCCTCGCATGTGGTGCTAAGATTTGCTCATCCAAAAGAGAATTTTCTTTCCTACAATCTTTTAAAAATATATCACTAGGTTTGTTGTCTTGAAATTAGTTTGTACTCTGGCAGCTTTCTTTAAATGTCAACCAGATGTGGAGTCCCATTACATTACAGTGCTCTCCTATTTTTTACAAAAAAAAAAAAAAAAGGAAAGAAAGAAAGAAAAATTACTTGTTCTACAGATTGGTGGCATTTTAAAAGTTATTCTCCAAGAGTCTTCAGTCTGTTCCTGAATGAAGATAAAATATTCTAAAACTCAATGAACTTCCTCATATAACACACGTTTTAATTTTCCTTTCTGGCTACAGGATCACAGCTTTGGCCATTTCAAATGTGTTTTTCCGGTCACCCCTAGTGTGGAGGAAGTAGCGGCCCATAGAAGAGAACTGTCAATTTCAGCCTTTTGCCTTCCATTCACAGTTACACACACTTCCATTCAAAACTCCTGTTTGCTCTCCTTTCCAAAAATATTATCCTTTTGGGATGGAATTTTTCACGCATAAACTCAGTTTGGCTGAATGACCTTCTTTTTTCTAAAGAAAGTTTGAGAAAACAAATTCTTAGTATTTGAGAGAGTTAACACATACTGTTTTTCAAATCTAGATGTATGTGTGTATTAATCATTAAAAGCGGAAAAGGGGAATTCACCAATTCACTGACTCTGTAATGAGCAAGACTTTTGAGCTTTTGGAAGTCACCATATACTTAATAGAAGCCAGAGTGACTTGTAAATCATTTTAGATGGCAGATCCTACAACATTTATTAAATCTTTAGGATGATGGGTTTATTCCCATTTCTCTATGGAGCCACAAGAGTATGTGCATTTGATAGTTCAAGTTTTAAAAGAAAACCTATAATTTTGTTATCACAGCTACAGGAACAGTTTTTGTTTGTTTTTCAGCTTTAAAAACAATTCTTTATTTTTTTAAAAAAGGCATAGGGACATAAAAGTATCTCTAATGCTATTTTGTACAAAAATACAAATGAGGGTTCAGGATAATGGGTGCTGCAACAAAGCTTGGCAAGTACTTGACCAGTATGTGAAAGACCCTGGATATAATTTCTAACACTGGAGAGTATCAGGGTGCAGACCCCTGGAATTTTCACAGAAAATTAATATTATGTGTATGTGTCATTTTCTGAAATAATTTTTTAAATTATTTGGTCTTGCAAATATACATAACAATTAAACTGACATCACCTTTGCCTTTGTAATTTTTTGTCTTTAAAAAAAATTTATGTGTATGGATGTTTTGCCTGCATGTATGTCAATGAACCATGTGCATGCCTTGTGTTTGAGGAGGCCAGAAGAAGGCATCACATCCCTCAGAACCGGAGTGACAAATAATTGTGAGTACTAGGAATCAAACCTGTGTCCTCTGCAAGAGTTACAGGTGCTCATAACCACTGAGCCACCTCTCCAGTCTCTTGTCTGAATGTTTTAAAAATATAAAGGCATAGGTACTTTACTCTTAAAATATTTTATACCTGATATAAATAAAAACAGAATTTAAAATCTTTACTAAACATATACTTTTTTGCTTTTTTGAGAAAGTTTTACTGTGTTTCAACCACACTGGCTATTCTGGAACTTGCTCTGTAGACCAGGCTGGCCTCAAACATACAGAGCTCAACCTGTCTCTGCCTATGCTGGATTAAAGGTGTGTACCACCACCACTTGGCAAATATATATATATATATATATATATATATATATTTGTGTTTTGTTTCAATGTTGTAGATCAAACCCAAGACCTTGCAAACACTAGGGCAAGTGTTGCACCATGTGACCACATACACAGCTTAGCAGTTTTTATTTCATTGTAAGTTTTCTCACAGCTTAGCAGTTTTTATTTCATTGTAAGTTTTCTCAAACATATAAAACTAACCATAGTTAAGTTTATATGAACAGCACTGAATCTATAGTACTTGGTTTGGGAAGAAAGAAGTCTATACAGAGCCAACCATTTAATTTCTGTGTCTTCTTAATTGTTCATAAAATTTTTTAAATGAGGTAACCAAAATAGAGTATTTTTAATTATTCAGTTATGACTATATTCTAAAAAGAAGACGGTGAGAGAACAATTCAATGAGTGAGGAGATACTAGGGAATGAGAGGCAAGGGCAACTACATGTGATGTCCTTTACCTTTGCTTCTCTGTTATGAGAAGCCCCTTGCCCCTGGACTTGCTTCCCATTGGAGTCTTAGCCAAGCAAGCAGTAATTGATTTCAGTCTAAGCTGGCCTGCTAAAGTTTATTACAGACATATTGAAAGTCTAGGCAGTTGCTTCCAAAAATCCTGGAATGAAGATAAAAGCTACACACAGACTCCACCATCAGCCTCCTGTGGCTGCATCCCCAACAGTCCCATCCTAGTTTTTAGGGCAATATCTGTGAAGGCATTTGCCACTCTTCGTTGGTCACTGATTTATTCTGCTTCCAAATAGAAAATATTGAGCCAGCTTCTTTTCTTTGTATATAGTAACATATGATTGCTTTCTTTCTCCATATTTCCACTGTCAGTGAAATTATAAGCAGAAATATAAAACCAGATCTGATGATGTTCTAAGCCAAAACCAGATCTCTTTAGGGTGACTGAAAAATTAAATCCATTTATATTACATAGGCTGTTACCAGAATATCCAGAAGGCTGTTGGGACAAGAAATTAACTCAAAAACTGTTGCAGTTTGAATGTGAAATGTTCCCCATAGGTTCATGTGTTCCAACACTTGGTATCCAGGAGGTGGCCCTGTTTTAGAAGGTTGTGGAATATTTAGAAGATAGCACCCAGCTGGAGGAAGTGTGTCACCAAAAGTGGGCCTGGAGGTTTTATAGCCTTGCCCCATTTCATGTCTACTCTCTATTTCTTGACTTTAGAGTCAGTGTGATGAACCGCCTCTTGCATCTGGTTCCAGGGCTTCCCTGACATGGCAGACTATCTCCCTTCCGTCTGTGAGTCAACCCAAACCTTTCCTTCTTAGGGCTCCTTCTTTCTTATTAGACATTTGATTACAGAACAAGAAAAAAATAACTAAAGACAGAAAACCAAATAGTTCTGTTTCTAGGACTTGGTTTGGGGACGGGCAGGAGAGAGGAGCCCTATCTCCAAGCAGATGGGCAGAATTATTACAGATGTGAGCGATCGTCCACTGACCCACAAGGCCTCAGAAGGCAGTCATGTTAACTCCGTTATATTTTGCCAGTGGAGCACTTGCTCAGCAAAATGGGTTGTGGGCACTGCTGCAAGCCAGCCAGAGGAGCTTGGAGGACAGATTCCTTATCTCTACCTCAGCCTGTTTGAAACTAGGATAGGCTGATAGCTGTAACCAGTTATAGTCACTGATTTTAGAGAGTATGCTATTTTATAAGTTAATGTTTTTAAACGCTTATTCAATTCCCCAGATCTGGACTGGAAATTCATCTCCGTAGGAGATTATTTGCCTGGGGCACAAGAGGCCCTAAATTCAATGATCAGCTTAGACCAGTTATTGGGAAAAGATGCTTTCCACCCAACCTGGCAACCTGAGTTCAAGCCCCAGGAGAAGAAGAAAATCAGCTCCTACGGGTTGTCATCTGACCCTTACAGCCACCATGGCACATGTGTGCCCACACAATCAATCAAAAATGTAAAGCAAATCCCTAGACCAAAATCTCTTCCCATTTGCAAAATTATTTTAAACTAGAGGTTAGGAAAAAGTTTTAAAGACTAGCTTTAATTCTTCTGGTCTTCTTAAAGATGTCAAAAACTAACCAAAACCAACAAGTTCATGTAGGGAAAATAAAAAGAAACAAGAAGCCCACCTAGGTCCCATCCTCTCTCACTGGTCTCTGTGTAGTAAAGTTCACTTACAAGGTCAGTGTCTTTTTAAAAATATATATATATTTATTTTTATTTTATGTGAATTGGTGTTTTGCCTGCATGTATAACTGTATGAAGGTGTCAGATCTTGGAATTACAGACAATTGTTAGCTGCCATGTGGATGCTGGGAATCGAACTCAGGTCCTCCGGAAGAACAGTCAGTGCTCTTAACTGCTGAGCCATCTCTCCAGCCCACAAGGTCAGTGGCTTAGTTAGGGTTTCTATTGCTGTGAAGAGACACCATGACCATGCAACTCTTATAAGGAAAACATTTAATTGAAGGGGTTTGCTTACAGTTTCAGAGGCTTAATCCATTATCATCATGGCAGGGAACATGGTGGTGTGCAGGCAGACATGGTGCTGGAGGAGCAGCTGAGAGTTCTACATCTTGCCAACAGCAGGAAGTTGACTGAGACACTGGGCTACAGTATCCTGAGCATAGGAAACCTCAAAGCCCTCCGCTGTAGTGACACACTTCCTCCTAATAACACTGTAACAAGGCTACACTACTCCAACAAAGCCCTACCTCCTAATATCACTCCCTATGAGATTATGGGGACCAGTTACATTAAAACTATTACCATCAGCCTCTCTTTTGTATCACTCAGCCTCCACAGCCCTCAGCCTGACCCGTCTTCACAGCTTACTCTTAGGAGTCCTTTGTACAGTTTTGTACAAATCAGGTGCGTCATACAGAGTCACCTCTATATGAACTTTAACCCTCATACCATCACCTTCCTCCATGTCCCCAGTCTAGAGCAGGCAACCCTAATTCTTAGTCTGCATACAGAGCCATCTACAAGCTCAGTTTCCATTTTTGGCTACTGGAACCCACCCATTCTGTACCAAGATCTCTCTGCAGATCTTTATAGACACCTGGCCTGTATCCTTCCGTGTTGTCACACCCCAAGAATCATAACCTGCCATCTTTTTAAAGATTTGCTCATTCTACTTCTTATAGCAAATCTGTCTGCCCATCCTAGGAACACCTTCTGATGACCTCCGGTTCATTTGAATGTCTGCAGTATCTATAATCTACCTTCATGTAAATTCACTTCTCTTGTATGTCTTTTTTTTGTCATCTTTCAAAGTTGCCTTTGCAAATATAGGTTGTAAGTTTACTAAGGATAAGGACCAGATCTTAAAACTTTTCATTCTCTCAGTAATACCTGGAATGATACCCTGAAGAGAATAGTGTGGTCAGTGGTCATCTGCTGAGTAAGTGAACATGTCACTTAGTTTTATGAGTAGTAAATGAATCCACTCTTATTTTGACTTAACAGACATTTATTATGGAGTATCTATCTCTTGAGCCTGTTTCTAAAATCTGGGACTACAGCAGCAAAATATATACACAAAATCCAATGGTCAGAAGACAGACAATAAATGAAAGTACAGAATATGTCTAATGGCATGCATGCCATGGAGAAAGCTAAGAAAGAGTGATATGCACAGTCTGCATGGGGTGGTATTTTATACAGAGTGACTTCACTGATAAAGAGAGACTTGAGATGTGAAGAGACTTGAAGGAGTTGATTTAAGGGGAAATAATTCCAACCTGACAAAATAGTAAGTGTAAAGACCCTGAGAAAGAAAGAATACCTGGAATGAACAAAGAAAAAAAGTGGCAAATGCCACTGCTGGATATAAGGGAGGTAAGGTGGGAGAGAAACACCATGGCAAAAGTCCATCTGGGCTAAGGAAGGCTCTTCACACACAGTCTAGAACTTACACTCTGAAGAAGGTAGGAAACTGTGGTGATATATTTAATAAAATCAGCCTGGAATATCAGAGAGAGGAAACAGACCACAGTAAGTTCTCACCTCCACCTGGCTTGCTGCTCCTACAGAATACCTGAATGTCTGCCTACACATGCCTTAAATATATTCTCCACCCAGTTGTTTCACTTCCAGGTTCAACTCTGCATCACAATCCTTTAAAGATGTGTGATACTACTGTTTGGTTGTTAGGCCTTGAACTCAAGAAACACAGTGACAAGATTAAAGGTGTAAGTCACCACTCCCTGACCCTCATGACTTGACTGTGGGTAAGTCTGTTCTCTGGTATTCCAGGCTGGTTTTATTCTAATAAATTTATTCTAATTTTATTCTAATATGTCACCACAGGGAACATTTGAAGGATGGAGTAAATGAGCATGACATCCTTCACTGTTCATGGAAACAGAAAAGCAAAGATACAGGCAGTTCTTGGTGTCACTCAGCATGAACTCCACTGTCTAAGATCTAAGGCATTTAGTAACATTAAAATATCCCTGTGCACATAAGCATTTTGCTGAGCTAAACACAGGATGAGATGAGACATCCATTCTTGAAACAGTACTCTATATGTGTGGTCTTGGTTTAGAGGAAACCAGGACTAGCGTTAGATCAGAACTGAAGAAAAACAAAAATGAGGCACAATGACACAGTGTTCTCACATTCAACATTATCATTTTATAGATGACAGAATACACTTGTGGAGATGGGGTAAGTCACATAATAGATCCAAGTGGACTTTGTTTCAGAGCCTTTGTCTCCATGCCAATTATTGGTATGTTAAATGGGCAACATTAGCAGGTTAGCAATCCTTTTAGAATCCCTTCCGTTCCCAGGTCTTGACATCCATTGCTGACAAGATAATAACAAGTTAAATGTCATCAACTTATTTCCGGAAATCCTCCTCAGTCGAATGTGGTTGAGTACTAAAGCTCTGTACCTAGAACTCTTTGACATCTGACTATTGCAGTGTGTTAGTATGGGCTTTCTGCTCACCTTCTTAATATCTGTGGTGGTTTGAAGGAAAATGGCCCCCAAAGGGAGTGGTACTATTAGAAATGTGGTCTTGTCGAAGGAAATGTGTTATTGTGGGGGGTGGGTTTTGAAGTCTCTTTTCTCAAACTTCATTTAATGTGACAGTCAATTAAACTGACTTTCTGTTTGCCTACTGGTCAAGATGAAGCCAGCTCTGTGTCTGCCTGCACACTGCCATCCTCCCTGTCATTATGATAATGGACTGAACCTCTGAAACTGTAAGCCACCACCTCAACTAAATGTTTTCTCTGTAAGAGTTGCCATGGTCATAGTGTCTCTTCAGAGCAATAAAAAACCCTAACTAAGACATTATCCAAAGGGGTAAATACACACACACAACTTTCTCAACTTCTGCCTCATAGAAGTTAGTTTTAAAATGCTGGTCTTCCTTCCCCTCAGAATGAGCTCAGTCCAGCACTCCCACAGGTGCTGATGGGCAGACCTGAAGTGGGGAGCCAACTTCAGTGCCCAGCAGAAATTAGAAATCACTAAGCCACTGGGTCCAAAGGTCTGTAGGTGCCATGGCATCAGGAAATCTGTCTGGCTCTGCCTTGATCACTGAGAGGCTCACTAGCTAAGGATTCAGGCCAATGGTTCTCCACCTGTGGGTCTCAAAACCCCCTTTCACAGGGGCCACCTAAAACCATCAGAAAACACAGATATTTACACTACGATTCATAACCATAGCAAAATTACAGTCATGAAGTAACAACAAAAATAATTTTATGGTTAAGCATCACCACCACAAAGAGGAACTGTATTAAAGGGTTCTAATAGGAAGGTTGAGAACCATTGATCTATGCAATGATACTTTTCATCCTTTTTAATTTTAGAATCATAAAACATTGCATCATTTGGATAAACTACTAGGATAGAATTCAGATTTGGATGCATTGAAGGACCATCAACCATAAAGATCTCTAATTGGTTTATTGTTGTTTTTTTAAAAAAAAAAAACCTTTATTTATTATTTATTTATTTATTTATTTGCCTTGGTGTTTGCCTGGAATTGGAACTACAGACAGTTGTTAGCTGCCATGTGGGTGCTGGGAATTGAACCCGGGTCCTCTGGAAGAGCAGATGGTGCTCTTAACCACTGAGCCATCTCTCCAGCCCCTCTAATTGGTTTAAAAAAAAAAAAAGGAGGGGGCGAAATACTGTCATTGTAACAAAAGGGATCTATTGACCAATTAGAAAGTACCAGGGCAGGATGGGAAATGGCTTTCTGTTCAGTACTAACTTGACAGTGTAGTTGCCTGGACACTGTGTTGTCAGGAGTATTCTGAGGTTAGACAGAAAGAGAAACTGATGAGCGTGACTGGGCAGCCACCTCAGAGTCTAATAAGGGCATGGCAAACTAGAGAAAGCATCCAACCTGACTGGAAACCAAGTTATCAGAAACACTACTCTCTACACTGAAAAGAAAAAAATAAAATAAAATAAAGCCCACCAGTTCTCTGTCCAACCACAATGGGTTCAGTCTGCTGTCAGGCAGAATCTTGATAGTCTAATCTGTATTACTTATTAACTTACTTAAACAATGCTACAAATGACACAAGAGATAAATTTAATTGTGTGATTTATCAAGCATGTCAGGGTTAATGATACTACCTCACTACAATTAGCAGCCATGAGACTGTCAATGGACCAACACTTGCTCTACATCTAATGGGCTGTTGGTTTAACTACTGCTGCTGCCTCCATTATGGGGGTTTGGCCTCTGGCATTTTTTGAGCTTAGAAGTGGGACATTGCTTTTCATCTTTGTTTGCAAAGTCCATCTTTGGCCAGTTCTAATATCCTTTGAACAGTTAACAAGCACATCCTCTGACAAATAACCTGTGAAAGAAACTGTTGCCTGTTAAAATCATCAACTATAAGATATAAACCAAGCATGCTCGGGTTATCTTTCTCTACCCCTAAAACTATTTTTCTCCTACTTTTATGAAACTATTGATCACATATAATGTTTATTTTATATCTTCTACTGCCTTAAATGATATGTAATTATTTTCTATCTTCCTTCCTTCTGGGGACTGAACTCAAGGCCTTGTGTACATTCTAGGCAGGATCTCTACCACTGAGCTACACCTCAACTTTGTTATTTCTTTACATAAAAAGCTGACCATCCAATAGCTGGGCAGGAGGTATAGGTAGGACTTCCAGGCAGGGAAAGAGAAAGTAGGAGATGAATTAAGGTGCATGAGATGAAGAAGAAGTCAGACACACAGAATAGGGGAGAGGGGTAAAGCCATGTGATACACACCCATGAACACCTGATTTCTGACAAAGAGGCCAAAGATATTCAATGGAAGAAAGATAATATCTTCAACAAGTGGTGTTGGCATAACTGGATGGTAGTGTGTAGAAAAATGGAAATAGATCCAAACCTATCACCTTGCACAAAACTTAAATCCAAGTGGATCAAAGACCTCAACATAACTCCAGCTACACTAAACTTGATAGAAAAGAAAGCGGGAAATACCCTCCAACGCATTGGCACTGGTGACCACTTTTTAAATATAACACCAGTAGCGCAGACACTAAGAACAACAATTAAGTGGGACCTCCTGAAACTGAGAAGCTTCTGTAAGGTCAAGGACACAGTCAATAAGACAAAATGACAGCCTATAGAATGGAAAAAGATTTTTACCAACCCTACAAGTGACAGAGGATTGATCTCTAAAATATATAGAGAACTCAAGAAACTAGAGCCCAAAACTCTTAATAACACAATTTAAAAAATGGGGTTTAGAACTAAAAAGGGAATTCTCAGAATAAAAATTAAAAATGGCTTAAAGGCACATGAAAAAGTGCTCAACATCTTTAGCCATCAGAGAAATGCTAATCAAAAGAACTTTGAGATACCACCTTACACCTATCAGAATGACTAAAATTAAAAGCACAGATGACAGCCTATGCTGGAGAGGATGTGGAGCAAGAGGAACACTCCTCCATTGTTGGTAGGAATGTAAACTTGTTCAGCCCACTTTGGAATGCAGTATGGTGGTTTCTCAGAAAACTGGGAATCAATCTCCCCAAGGATCCAGCAATACCACTTTTAGGCATATACCCTAAAGACGCACATTTGCACCTCAAAAACATTAGCTCGACTATGTTCATAGCAGCATTATTCATAATAGCAAGAACCTGGAAACAACCTAGATGCCCCTCAACTGAGGAATGGATTAACAAACTGTGGTACATCTACACAATGGAGTACTACTCAGCAGTAAGAAAAAAAAATGATATTCTAAAATTTGCAGGCAAATGAATGGATTTGGAGAATATCCTCCTGAGCAAGGTATCACAATCCCAGAAAGAGAAGCAGGGGATGTACTCACTCATTAGTGGACTTTAAAAAAAATAAAAAGAGAGATGTCATTGTACACAAAAACTCAAAGCAAGAACATAGCTAAATGACACAATGCCTCACTTCTGCATTGATGGCCTCTGGCAGGGGCGTGGGTGAGGAAATACTTGTTTTCTTTAAAGGTGCTCCAGTAAGTAAATGAGCAGCATGAATGACAGTTTTGTAAATGAGGGGATCATAAGAGTAGTTATGAACCTGAGAGACCTGATAACTGAGTTTGATGGGGTACAAGATGTAAAATCACCAAATAATAAATATATATAAAAAATATTGCCATCCTTCACTGTTCCCAAGGCATACTTGAAAAGTTGGAAAACTTCCCTTGATGAGGAAAATGAAGCCCTAGGCAATGCAACAGAACCAGTAAATGGTTACTTGCTCACCCTCTAATATTCCAGATATTCATTTATTGAACTAACTTTTCTCATTCCAAGCATGGGATTTCACTCTATTGTGCTGCTGCTGCTGCTGCTGCTGAGTATCAGAAGGGCTGATCTCTAAAGTCAGCAGGCTACAGACTTAGCTTTGGCTTTTGTAAGAGTGGATGAGACTTAACTGTCCTGTGTGGCAGCTTCTCCTGGGAGCAGAATGTGCAAAATAAACAGCTGCTAAAAAGCATAAAGAAAACAAAAGCCATGTGGTAGAATATAGATCAATAAAAATATAGGGTAATTTAAGTTATAAAGGCTAGTTGAATACAAGCCTAAGCTAAAGGCCAAGCTTTCACAGTTAGTAAGTCTCCATGTTGTTATTTAGGAACTGTTGGCTCAAAGAAAACTCTAATTACAAGCAAATTATTTTTAAATATGGCAATATCTTAGATTGTAGTTAACTGTGATTTCTTTCTATATTACACATACTTCAGTGAAATGATTTATGGTTTATTATGATAATAAACATTTCATTCATTAACATACTCATGCTAACACCTAATGAAGCTACAGAGTGACACATAACAGAGATCTGGAGAGAAGGCATTAGAACCCATTAACCTGAGTGATCTGAGCATAAATTAGCTGGAGTTCTTACTACATAGAAGGCCCCAACAGGTAACAGTTAATTCCAAATCATCCTGATCAAAACAGAAGTGAGTGTTGGATTCTAAGCTGCTCAGTTTCCCTGTCTCCCTCTGCCTAGCCCCGCCCAGAAGAGTGGTCCCTAAATCATGGACACTCACTTAAGAAAGGAAGGTTAAACCAGACATTGTCTTAGGCAGCATTTCTTTGCTCAAACTTTTCACCACCAGACTAAAATACTTTCTCATGTGTCCCTCAGATCATCCCTGCATGAGAGGTCCCTAAATCAGGAATTTTTAATATCATCTCTAACAGCCCTTGCTGGGGTATCACTCTCCACCCTGAAGAAATTGAACATCATTTCCTACTTTTAATAATAACTTACAAGTTTCCATTAATAATCATTTACATTAATGTAAATGAAGTCATTAGCAAACAAAGGCCTCCAGATTTGACCCGTAAGATCACAGGTATTATGTAAGCCTCAGCACCCATTGCTATCTATAACTTGTTTTGATGACGAAGTATTCAGAAAATCACAGCTCTTTCAGACATATAGCTACAAAAGGCCATTTTCCAAATGTCCTTATTAAGGATGAAGTTATAAACAGTGAAAAGCACCCACTACAACTCCATGATGCTTGGCAAATGCATATATTAACTACTACATAGGGTATGTTCTAGCCAACTACTGATAACACAAATTGCTGCTTGGCTGAATTTGGTGGGGGATAAATGTTTGTTGTAGGGTGGTAGTAAACCAGTTCTCATTAAGGCAGAAGACCATCGGGGAGGATTAAAAGCTGGGAACCCGGCAGGCTGTAAAATCCCAATGGGAACAGTAGCCCAGGGGGTCAGAGAAACATTGCTGGCTCCCACACAGGCACAGCTGGGGAGCCAGGCTCCCAGGAAGCCTCCACCCAGTCACAGCCCTGGGAACTCAGCCCCATCTAAAAGCCCAGACATTAAGTGAGCAGCAGGCGCCCTGTTGGTGGTACTCAGCAGCCCTTTTTGCCTGGCAGGGAAGAAGAAGCCAGAGAGAAGGGCTGAACCTCCCTTCCCCAATGTGAGCTCTCTCTGGGTCAATAGCAAGATTGTTATGAGAGCGGAACCGGAGCTGGGTAATGTGTGTAGGATCTGTGGCTTACCGTGTCCCTGCTATGTTAATTAGTATTGGAGTATGATGGATTGGCAACACGTGTGCGCTCTGAGTCTTATAACAGCCCTGAGAGTTTAACACTCCATTAGTTACACATCACAGAAACCCAGGGGATGTTTATTCAAAAAGAGGATCACTTACAGGAGGGAAACATGCTAATTCATTCCTGATACCATCTGGGGAGAGGGACACCCCATCCCTGCTCGTGAACAGTATAACCCGTCATCTAAGATAGGGCTGGGATTAGAGGCTGGCGGGGAACTACAGAAAACCGAGGGCCCCTGCCCTGGGAACCCTGAAATCTCAAATCCTCAGTTGTTTCGATGCGAATCCCTCCGAGACAGAAGTTCAGAAAAGGCTCTGTGTTGACATTTCAATCCACTGGGCTGAGTTAGAAGCTGGGAACTCTGCAAGCCTCTCACACACCCTTCAGGCCACAGAGAAGCCAACTCCTGCTCTGCCCTTCTCGTGCCCAGGCTTCCAGCAGCTGCTACCTCTCAGGCCCGCACCAGCTGGACCTACCTCACCACTGCACAGGGCCAAGAGGACCCCAGAGGAAAGTCTAAAAACTAGGACCCTCTCAGAGACAGATGATCATTGCTGGACTGTTTTCTATTAAAAAAATATAAAAATTATTTTGTTGTTGTTGTTTACTATTTTAGGGACTGCTCAAGAGGAGAAACCAAACTCCCTTCTGATTCTATGTTTCTGGAGGGTTTTAATTTTTTTATTCTTTAGATTTTTAAATTTTTTTTGTGTGTGTGCATAATGTGTTAACTGCATGTATGGTATGTGCACCAAATGGGTGGGGTGCCAAAGGATGCCAGGCAGGGGTATCAGGTCCATACTCCTGGAGTTATAGATGGTTGGAAACTATGTGGGTGCTGGGAACTGAATTCAGGTCTTAAGCACTGAGCCATCTCTCTGTTCGGTGCCTGCCCAGCCCACTGTGAGCAATGATGCACCCAGAGTACTGCCAGCCGGGGTCGGAAGGGACCCTGGAGAAGCAGACCCTTCCAATCTGCATGGACCTCAGCTTATAAAGATCTGTGTTCTGGTTTTCAGACCCGCCCAGAAAACTGGCCTCACATTTCCATCTAACTTTAATGACTTCTCGTTTATGTGGTAGCGCCACTCAGATGCCAGAATAAACACTATCACTGCGAGCAGACCTCCTAACTCAACTCCCTCGGCCTGCCATGCCAGCGCCAAGAAACACTGATTCCATCCTTCCTCTGCTATTCAGTTTCCACTAGGAAGCTCGCCGCTCCCTCCCAGGCCTCTCCCAAGGTAATCCCTTTCCTTCCTGCAGGACCCTGGCCAGCTACCCTTCTCTCCGGAGCAGAGCGAGGAGGGAGCCAGGCCTGCTGCCTGTCTGATCATCCATCCGTGGAACACAGACACAAGGGTAGAATTGTCTGCAGTGACACATCATTCACTTCCCACTACGAACTAACCAAACTGCTGCAGAATCCCGATGAGGAGTCTCCCCGCAGCTTATGTATCGTGTGCTGTTTTACCTTCCCGTTGGTTTGAGGAACAAGTCAAGAGAGCAGCAGAGTCAAACGCGTGAGCACCAGAGCTATGGAAGGAAACAGAAAGAAAGATGAGTCAGTGGGTAAAGGTGCCTGCAACCAAACCCGATGAGCAGAGTTCAATCCCCGGGCCCCACATGGTAGAAGAAGAGAACCAGATTTGTGTTCTCTGACTCCCACACTTACACTGTGACACACACACATATGGCTTGCACATTCTCTCTCATGCATGCACGCACACATGACATGCACACACTCTCATGCACACGCACAGACACACATGGCATGCACACACACGAAGGAAAAGAAAGCTGGATAAAGAAGGGGGAAAAACTGAAGAACACATTAGCCACAGGTTATACATAAGGTGGATGCTCAGATAATAGCAGAAAACAGAACTCACAAAATGATCAACCCCCAGAAGTGCAAAATTAAAGTAGACCTTTACATGGACATATGAAGCTAGTGATTGATGGTGGTGTAAAGCCAGTGTTGGGAGCTTTGGTGGTGGGTACAGTCCCTCTATGGAAAGACACAGTAAGAGACATAATTTCTTTATACCCTTTAACCTAGAAATCTTGCTTCTGGGAAAGGAAGAAGAAACACAATTCACAAATCTATCAAGGAGAAATGGCTGGCACAGTTTTTAAGAATGGAAGCAACCTAGTCCATTCATCTCTTTATGATTTTCTAATTACCCTCCACATGCTGTCATTCCTTCTAAGGGTAATCATGAACAGGTGCAACCATATATATATATATATATATATTTGCCTTTAAATCAAAACATGTCAGCATTCAAGAATCATTAGTGTACACATCATACCCAAATCACCAGAGAATAAAATGTCTAGTGTATGAATATCAAGGGAACCAATGCCCGTTTAACTTCTTAAGGCAACTGAATGTAGATAGCAAAAATCAGGGCTCCCAGTAGCCCAGAAATTTCAGCCCACTGCTTTAAGAAACTTTGACTTAAGGGTCCTAGAATTCTGAATCTAAGCAACCAGGGGCCTTTAAAGAGCCCTATAAATGTCTGCATGGGTTAGGGTTAGGGTTAGGGTTAGGGTTAGAGATAGGAACAGTAAGGGTACAGGCAGAAGTAAGAGATGAAATACCACAGTTCTCAGATGGGGTTCATTCCCTTCAAACATGCTTCCTTATCCCTTAGTCTGTGCCTGACCTGGTATATCAGCTCTCTGGAGGCCTCACTGACTGTCCAGTTAGGATGGCATCAGAACGGTGTCATCACCCAGTAGTCACACAATCCAGACCTTTGACCTCAGGCCGCTGACCTATCAGGGACTGAGAGTTACTTGGGCCCACTTTACCAAAGAAAGCCCTGTGAGTAGTGCACTTTCCCCTCATGAGCTGACGTCAGATGTGGACACCTGTCCTGGGAAGATGAATCAGCATGTCAGCCAAGATTCCTCACTAAGGAAACCACTTCTCTTTCCTCCAGAGAGTCTAAGGTATCTTTTCAGCAGAAGATAATCTTTCACTTTCTAATCAGAAATAAAACTCAAAAGCAAGCAAGGCTTAAAAAGTGGCAAAGATGAGAATTCTTTGTCACTTATATTTATATAATTGCATTACATTATTAAAATTATATGTACAGAATTATAATTTCATGACACTTATAGGTATTAGAGACAGCATCTGATATATATCAGCTATTATTTTAAGGATTGTATCTACAGTAACACAGAAATGCCTGTTTGGAAAGTACTGTTATTTTTCCATCTCATTTTACACAAAAGGAGCTTGAAGTATAAAGACACACCAATGTCACGCACTATCAGGTGACCTTCTGTCTCAGCGGGAATAAATTAGCTTAAAGGCAGAACTGTTCTATGTACAAATGGATGTATAGTAGCATCATTTAATAATAATAAAGTTCATTCACAACATTTGTAGCTGACAGGCTCAAGCATCCTTAGCCAGGACACCATTGTGGCAGGGGGCTGGGGTGGGGAACAGGGGATGAGCACTGGTCACAGGCCTACCTTAGCTGTCAACTTCTTTGATACAAGCCTTTTGTTGTTATCTGATGTAAACTCCACAAAACCTTTTGGCATTCTCCTGCCTCCACCTCCCATCTCAAGATGAGAGCCTTGGCCTTTCTGGGAATCTGAATTTACTTGCACAGAAGATGCTTTACCCAGGGCATCATCCCTCCAACCCCACCACACCCTTCATAAAGATAATAGCTACTGAAAACTTATTTCAAGGTAATAACCAGCATATAGTCCTTCCCATAACCAGTCTAGGGACATGGGAGAAACTGATGTCTTAAAGACAGGAGATACAGAGGCAGTGGTTACATCAGGCTCAGGAAATGCCGTTTGCTGACCTCACAGTTTGGACTGTATTGGGTCATGATAGTCCACTTCTTCCTCATCTTCAAGATCAGAAATAAACAGTTATTAATCTGGTGGCCTATTTTTAAGGAAGTAGTGATCATTTTTTTCTCTCTCCTTCAAAGCCTAACCTAATCTAAACCAAAACCAAGCACTCTGCCTACTTAGCTTTGGTAAAGGTATGTTACTAGTTTTCAGTGTAGGCTTTGATCAGCCTCAGCTACCCAAGAAGAGCCTATTAGACCAGATCCCAGGGCAGGAGGAATCCTGAATAGATTTCCCAATAGTTAATTCTGTCAGGTCAGCCATGAATGGGTTAGAAGGAACACATACAGATTAGATTGCCTTGTCAATTGCAATGGCCTCACCTCTGTGCCACATTTCTGCCTCAATTGTACCTTCTGACCCCTTGTGCATGGGTTCCACCTGAGTGCACCTGTGCTGCACTCTCAGCTTGTCTGCAGGCCTCCACCATCCACTCCCTGCTCACCCTCCTCTGAGATCTTATTGACCCAAGGTGCTGCAAGACCCAAGTGAGACTCCTGAGCCTCATATGACCTTGAATGTTTTCCACTTTGGCTCTGGAAGACAACTTTTCTTGTTCCCTTTTTATTTAATTTGTCAGGATAAGGATGTATTATTTGGCACAGATATCAAGGGCTAGCATGGATTCTTAGGACTGCCCACTTCCATATTGTCTTAGTCAGGGTTTCTATTGCTGTGAAGAGACACTATGACCAAGGAAACCATGTAATCAGGGCTGGCTTACAGTTCCGAAGTTTAGTCCATTATCATCATGGCAGGCAGTTGCTGGCAGACATGGTATGGGAGAAGGAGCCAAGAATGGAGAAGGAGCTACATCTTGATCCAGCAGGCAACAGGAAGTAGTCTGAAACACTGGGTGTAGCTTGAGCATATATGATACCCCAAAGCCCACACCCACAGTGACACACTTCCTCCAATAAAGCCACATCCCCTAATAGTGCCACTCCCAGTAAACTTATGGGAGCCAAACTATCGTACATATTTATGACACCAGCTCTCCAAGAGAGTCACATGTAAGACTCAAGCAGAAAGACGTCATTAATTTTACTGGGGCACAAACCTGAATCCGATTCATTACAGAGCTAGTCTGTATAGGAGTCTAGCACATTCTGAATTCTAGTCCTGATGCAGGTACCACTGATCCCTGCCTGCACTGGGGATCTTCTCGAGGTCTCATTGCATTAGATGCAAGAAGAGAAGTGATCCCAAGCATACAGGGCTCTCCTGAGGGATGGGTCAGCCTTTTTCTCTTTCACTGAAACAAGCATGGGTGAGGACAAGCAGTAATCCCCAGAATTCTCAGCTAAGGAAAGGAACTGGAACATCCATGGGCTTCAGTGGCATCCGGGAGCAATGGCAGCTAGACAGGAAAAGGAAGCCGGCCAGTGACAAGGACAACACTTAGATCCAAGGATGGAAATAGGGCACAACCATCTGTGAGGGGAAGTTTTGGGGTATCTCATGGCAGATGTGGGTTCGATACCCAGCTCAGTTATGATGGTTACTGTATCAAGCTCACAGTTTCTTTTTGGGAGATGGGAAACTAACAGGCCTGGCTTCAGAGTGGTTATAAGATTTTTAACATAAAATGTGTGTGAATTGAGGCACATGGCATCTAGAAACTATTAAGTGCTCAGTTAATGTTAAGTAGCATTTTATTATTTTATTTTCTGTAGAAAATGATGGAAATTCACATTTTTCTCAGCTGTTAAATTAACAGTTTCTACTGCAACTGCTTTAGTTTAGAGGTCTCTTCTCAGCTGGATGGTAGTAGTGCACATCTTTAAGTCCAGCACTCCGGAGGCAGAGGCAGGCAAACTCTGTGAGTTCAAGGCCAGCCTGGTCTACACAGCAAGTTCTAACTGAGACAGCCAAGAAACCCTGTCTCAAAATAAAAACAACAACAAAAAGAACAGAAGAAAGGAAGGGGGTAAAGAGGGAAGGAGGGAGGGACGGAGGGAGGGAGGGAAGGGAGAAAGGAAGGAAAGAGGGAAGGAAAAAAGAAAAGAAAGCAAAAAAAAAAAAAGAAACTACAGTAAAAAATTAGCGGTCTCTTCTCTCCCACTGATAAATGGGGTATCATGGCCTCGAATACCATCCTTCCTGCCAATGGGAGGATGCAGTTGACAGACCACACCTTAAAGGCAGTGTCTAGTTCAGTCTTCAAGGTCCAAACTGAACAAACCAGATAATAAAAACCAGAGCACTGCAAAAGAAACAAAACATCAGGAATGTGCTGGACCCCTCCTGTGGGGACAAGACATCTGCTTATTCCATCTTGTAGATCTTGGGATGCTGGGACTGGGGATATCAGAGAGAATGTTGTTTCTGTGCTTGGGAAGGATGTCTTTTCAAGTCCAAATGTAAACACTCAGCTCCAAAGGTGGAAGGCATACTACTTTGTTGGAGGAAGTAATTACATGATACCTTTTAAGGAGTGCCCCTGCTTGTGACCTTTTGATGGCTAGTTAACTCTGGATCAGTCTTTGTATCCCTTGGGTTATTTGAGGCCCTTTAATCAATAAAACAAAAGTAAGAACAATGGGTAAAAGGTTTTAAACAAAAACTTTACCAAAGATACACAGATTGCTGCAAGCCCACCACCCATAAGAAGATGCTGGGTAAGACCTATTAGTTATACATCTGATTCAAATCCATGATGGGCAGTAAACATACTTATTCAAAAGCCAACAATAGTCAGTGCTGATCATGACACACAGAAGACAGACCCATGGTGAGATGAAAAGTGGTACCTGAGCTCTGGAAAATATTTGATTGACTGGCTGGTGTACATTTATCAAGAGAAACAAAAGCATATGTTGCTAAAAATGCCTTCCCTGGGGAAGATGTGAATATACATCTTTTCCTTTAACAGTAAACCAAAGTACAGTTCCACCACAGTTCACCATTGAGTTTATTGGATTTACTTAGAAAGTATGGCTAAGAGTTGCCTGTAGGAGCATGGGAGATCCCAAAACAGCTGCACTGTAAGTTCTCACCCATGGTGGATGATGGCTTCCCTACAGATAAATAGATGGATTCCCTTCTCCTAATCCACTCAGCCTATATTTTCTTTGTTTTAATTATTGATTTATTTATTTAATATACATTGGGCTTTGCCTGCATATATGCATGTATAATGGTGTCAGATCCCATGGAAATGGAGTTACAGACAGTTGTGAGCTGCCATATGGATGCTGGGAATTGAACTTGGGTCCTTTGGAAGAACAGCCACTGCTCTCAACCTCTGAGCCATCTCTCCAGCCCCCAGTCTATATTTTCAAGCCCCTTCCTGAAACTCTAAGATAAGTAGGGCAGAATTGCAAACCAATGGCTAGGAGAAGCGGCTGAACACTTTTATCTAGGTGGGAATGGGATAGTCTAATTTAGGATGGACTCTCTCAAGGAGGCATTGCTGGTCTGGTTGTGGCAATTTGACTCAGAAGATAAAGCCTTACACAGAATACTTCTCCAGAAAGACTTCTACACAAATACTCTCCTTCACTCCTAACAGCCACAAACTGGTAGTAAAGCAAAAGACCATCAATCAGTGAGTGGACATTTAGGTCCATTTCATGTTAGAATAGCCTAATCCTGAAGCTGGGTAGTGTCTAGATGAGTGTTCTCCTCACAATTACACTGGCCTAAAGGTCCAAACAGGGTTGATCCAGCATTCTGGCAACAGTTCCCTACCACATCACAGCAGTAAAGTGAAAATGATACACAGAATGTACCAGAAGGACCAAGTGCATCGGCAAACCTGATCTCTAGAGAACTAATCCTTCCTGCCAGAACTGCACTAACCCTGAGGGGAGTGTTGTTTCTATCACCTAATTGCCTTCTACTCAGACCCCACCTTTTAACTACCCATCTCTTCTCAGCACATCTGGCACCCTAGAAGACAAGTCTAGTTTGCAGACTGAGAGCTGGGAGCTGGAGAGAGAGTTCATGAGAAGAGAGCATAAGAACGGACTGATTCCCAAAACATGTATTTCTTTTAACTTTTTTTATTAGTTTTTAAAAACCAGCATCCAGTGACGTGGATTTCATCATGACATTTTTATATGGATGTTTTCATGTGTCTCTGTCCTTACTCCTCTGCCCTGCACACCCTCCCTCGGTGGTTCTCTCTTTTCTGTTATATATCACCCTCTTTTTTCTCCTTGCTACTCTCTGAAGATTGTTTTTATTCTCATGATTCCCTTTCCAGTTTTGTGATCTAAAGTCACACAAACACACACATATATAAAACTTAAGATTCAGAATCTATACATGAAGAAAACATTCAGCGATTGTCTTCCTGAATCTGGTTTCTTTTGCTTAACATTACTTCCAGGTCTACTTGCTTTGCTGCAAATGTCATGTTTTCACTTTTTCTTTAGGACCAAATTTTATCAAATTGTATCATATTTTATTTATTCATTTATTGATGAACATCTAGGCTGGGTCTATTTCTTAGCTATTATTCTAACCAGCTCAACAATAAACATGGTTGTGTCTTTGTGGCAGAATGTAGAAGCCCTTTGTCTATATATTCAGGAATGGCATGGCTGGTTCTACTTTTAGGTTTCTGAGAAACCTCTGTTCCAGTTTCCAGAGTGACTGTAGTCTGTCCACCACGAGCCAACTTTTGGTGATGTCTCTCTGCTCCATGACATTGAATCTCAAAGTAGTTTTAAGTTACATTTCCTGTTGGCTAAAGTGGAGCATCTTTGAAAGTATTTACTGGACATTTGTATTTGTTCTATTTGGCTCACAATCCTACTTAGAAGACTCATTTGGGTTTTTTACAGTTCTTTGTGTAGTCTAATTATTAGCCCCAAAGCATAGCTGGAAAATATTTTCTCCAATCCTGTGGTGTCTGTTTGTTCTGCGAATGGTTTCCTTTGCTAGGCAGAAGCTTTTAAATTTCACATAACTCACTCTTGGGATTATTTCTTGTGCTAGTGGGTCCTTTTCCAGAAAGTTCTCACATGTGCATTTTTCAGAACTTCCCTTGTTTTCCTCTAGCAATTTCCAGTCATATACTAAAGCATTTGTTCTTTTTTATTGATTTTTGTTCAGGATAAGAGATGTAAATAAAATTTTGTCTTTCTGCATGCCACTATCCATTTTCCCATTTCAATCACTTGTCAAAGAGGCTGTGTGGTAGAATGTTTTTTGTGTCTTTGTATGTTATTATAAAAGTAGATAAAAAATTAAAGACAGTTAAATAAAAAAAATAATAAAGCTACTCCCAATCAGATGTCCAAAAAAAAACAAACATATAAAAATACCATCTAGCCACAAACTAAAAGCCACATAATAAACAAATTAATAAAAATAAGTTAAATTAAAATAAAAGAGCTAACTAATAATAGACATAAGATATGGGCCAAACAATATTAAAATATATAAACATAATTTCATTTCTTTTAAGAGACAAAAACCACGGGCACACAAACCAAGTTCCAAACTGCCGGCGCCACACGTGCGCCAGACACAAACCTCCAAACCCAAAACCAAAACAGTCCAAAAAAAAAAAAACTACTACAACAGATGGCACCCAACGTGGGGCTTGTCGATCTTGTTTTTTTAGTAGCCTCTTTGTATAGGGACAATGGAAAGTTTGGTTAAGATGATGGCCCCTCGGATGGCAGTGGCTACCTCCTTGGAGCACTTAACACCAAGCCTAACATGACTGTTGTAGTCTCTAATAGCGACAAAAGCCTTAAATTTGGTCTTCTGGCCAGCCCGAGTCTGTTTTTGTACTGGCATGATCTTTAGAACTTCATCCTTTAGGGATGCACCCAGGAAGAAATCAATGATCTCCGATTCCTTAATGGGAAGGGAGAACAGGTAGATCTCTTCCAGAGACTTGATCTTTATGTCTTTAACCAAGCGGCCCAGCTCCCAAAACAGTCCAAAAAAAAAAAAAACCTACTACAACAAGGCTGTACCTTTTCCAATGCATGTTTTTGACATATTTTTCAAAACTAATTGACTCTCACTTTGGTTATTTCTGGGTTCTCTGTGCTGTTCTATTGGTTTGCATGTCTGTTGTACCACTACTATGCTGTCTTGGTCACTGTGATTCTGTAGCATAACCTGAGGTCAGATATTGTGATACAACCAGCATTATTCTTTGTGCTAGAATTGCTTTGGCTTCAATGTTTCTGTGTGAATTTTAGTATTTTTTTCTATCTTTATGAATAGAATCATTGGGATTTTGATGAGGCTTGCACTGAAACTACTCTAAAATCTTTTTTGATTTCTCTCTTTAGTATCTTAAAATTTTCACTGTAGAGGTCTTATACCTTATTCATTAGGTTTATTCATGAGTATTTTATTAGATTTATGTTTTATTATTTATTCATATGTGTGAGAGAGTAAATACCACAAGTGTATGGGTGTCATGGAGGCCAGAAGAGAGTGTCAGATACCCTGGACCTGGAGTTACAAGTTACAAGTGGTGAGCTGTAGGATGTGGTGCTAGGAACCAAACTTAGTTTGCAAGATCAGCAAACACACTAAGGTATCTCTCCAGCCTCCATTTTAGGTTTCAAACGCATTTATTTCTACAGACAGTTGTGAGCTGCCATGTGGGTACTGGGAATTGGACCCCGGTCCTCTGGAAGAGCAGTCAGTGCTCTTAACCACTGAGCCATCTCTCCAGCCCCACGCATTTATTTCTTTAACTTAGAAAATCTGTTAGTTTGATAAGGTTAGTCCTTTCCAGTATTTCTTACTAAGTTATAAATAGAAAAAGGGTGCTACTAAGAATTTTGTCTAAGGATATGTTTTTCCTATCCAAGTAGTCATATATATATATACACATATATATGTATATATAAGTAAAGATACATGTTACATACATGAACCTTTTCTAGACAATTCTTTGAAGCCTGTAAGAAACTGAGGTAAAGCAAGGACATCTTAGTTACAAAATGGTGGGAGAAAAGATCATGAGCCAGGCAGTGTAGCCCAGAAGTCTGCTTCCTGAACTGCTGCACTGGCTGCCTCAGTGACAGTGAACGGTGTTTTAGCCTCAGAGACTTTTAGGTTCCCAGAACTAGAAGTCCATTGTAAAGCGACAGACTAAATAAGGCAGAAGCAGGTACTTCCTAATGACGACAGGCAAATTGCCCCAATGAGAAATTCTTGACAAGTAATGAGCAACTGTGCACAGATCTTCTTCCTCCAAGGGGTAAGAAAATGACTTGAAATACCATTGAAAAGTCCCTACCCTGGGCTGGAGAGATGGCTCAGAGGATAAGGGCACTGACTGTTCTTCCAGAGGACCTGAGTTCAATTCCCATTGACCACATGATGGCTCACAACCACCTGTACTGAGATCTGGTGCCCTCCTCTGTACACTGTATACATAATAAATAGATAAATCTTTAAAAGAAAGAGAAGTCCCTAGCCTGCCATTGTGGCTTATAAAATTTGTGTCCTGGATAAGGGAGCCCCACACTTGGGCCACATACTTATTCCTAAACTAGCTGATTCACAAAGGGCCAGGAAAGAAGCTTGAAGGCCTAATGTTGAAAGTACATTGATCATGAGAGTGGTTTAATATAATCCAGTATAACAAAACACCAAGAAAATGTGCGTGTGCATTGTACAGTATTATCAAATATAGATGCTGAGGGGGGAAAGAAAGGAAAGGAGGAGGAAGGGAAGAGAGGGGGAAAGAGACCGACCTGAAGGCAAGCAGAGTCCACAGGCCCCAGGCAGGTCTCCAGACTCCCGCCCAGAAGAAAATAAAGTGGAAAATTTAGGAATCAAAGGCCAACACCAACTTCACAAAGTACAAGATTTTTTACTGACTGGTTCCTAGGGATGAGGATTGTAAGAATCCAGTGAGGATGCATCTGACATCTCATTTGTCCTTGGAAATCTCTTGGAACTATGCTCCGAGGATGAGCCAGTCCCTCCACAAGCAAACATGCAGTAGGGTTGTCGGGGACCCGCCATGGCCCAGGCTTTGATAGCCTTTACCTGTCAACCTGAAGCAACGCCCTGGCTGTAAACAACTTTTCTACTGTGTGTGTGTGTGTGTGTGTGTGTGTGTGTGTGTGTGTGTGTGTGTTTAAGATAGGGTTTCTCTATGTATCCTTCACTGTCCCAAAACTTACTATATGAACCCGAGTAGCCTCAAACTCCAGAGATCTGCCTGCCTCTGCCTCCCAAGTGCTGGGACTAAAGGTGTGCACCACCACACATCCTTTTATCATCCAGTTCTGCTGTGCACACACTGTGTATTGTTTTCCATGAAGGCCCCACCTCAGCATCCACATCTTATATGATATATTAACTAACAGAACATGATAGGCAAATGCGTAGAAGAGGAGAGAAAGGGAAGATGGGGGGGGGGGGGGCAAGTCACCGTGCCTGTATTTCCTGAGACCAGCTGCCAGTCACACTCAGAAGCAGCCTCCACAGTCATGGAGGCCTCCAACTTCAGGATGGTACAGTGTCTGTCGGCTCCAGAACCGGTGACCGCTTCTGTCCCTGCACTGTGAATCTGCCACTCGGCCCTAGTTCTCACAGATAACTCTAGGGATTGCCATCGATGAGTAATTATTTCCAGGTGCCGAATGTTGGATAAATACATATGTCTTCCTAAAAGTTCAGGAGGCTTTTTTCTTTCTT
>PVIH01018870.1:0-37133 GCA_004025045.1 Sigmodon hispidus
TACTGAGCTGGGTTGCCTAATTACTCAATGACCGAGAAATTCCTGAGCTAGTTCTGTCTCGTTACTCAATGACAAGTAAGACCTGAGCTATGTCTGCCTAGTTACTCAAATACCAAGAACTCCCTGTGCTGTGTCTACCTAGTTACCCAATGACCAAGAACTCCCTGAGCTAGGTCAGCCTTGCTACTGAATGACCAAGGACTTCCTGAGCTAGGTCTGCCTAGTTACTCAATGACCAAGATCTTCCTGAGCTAGGTCTGCCTAGTTACTCAAAGATCAAGAACTCCCTGTGCTATGTCTGCCTAGTTACTCTATGACCAAGAACTTTCTGAGTTATGTCTGACTTGTTACACAATGACCAAGACCTTCCCGAGATATATCTGCATAGTTACTCAATGACCTAGAACTTTCTAAAGTATATCTGCCTAGTTACTCAAAGATCAAGAACTTCCTAAAGTACATCTCCCTTGTTACTCAAAATTCAAGAACTTCCTCAGCTATTTCTGCCTAGTTACTCAATGATCAGGAACATTCTAATCATGATCTGCCCAGTTACTTAATGACAAAGAACTTGCTGAGCTATGTCTGTCTAGTTACACAATAACCAAGAACTATGTGAGCTATGTTTGCCTTGTTACTCAATGATCAAGAACATCCTGAGCTGTGTGTGCCTAGTTACTCAATGACAAAGAACTTCCTGAGCAATGTCTGCCTAGTTACTCAATGACCATGAACTCCTTAGTTATGTCTGACTAGTTATTCAATGACCAAGTACTTACTGAGCTATGTCTACCTACTTACTTAATGACCAAGAATTCCCTGAACTATGTCTGAATACTAACTCAATGACCAAGAACTTCCTGAGCTATATCTCCCTTCTTACTCAGTGACCAAGAACGTCCTGATCTATGTTTGCCTAGTTTCTCAATGACTGAGAACTTACTGAGCTATGTCTGCCTAGTTACTCATTCACCAGGAATTCCCTGAGCTATGTCTCCCTACTTACTCAATGACCAAGAACATCCTGAGCTATATATGCATAATTACTCAATGACCAAGAACTTCCTGATCTATGTCTTCCTACTTACTCATTGACCAACAACTCCCTGAGCTATGTCTTCCACTTATTCAATGACCAAGAACTCCCTGAGCTTGGTCCACCTACGTACTCAATGACCAAGAACTTCCTGAGCAATGTCTAGCTAGTTACTCAATGACAAAGAACTACCTGAGCTATGTCTGCCTTGTTACTCAATGATCAAGAACATCCTGAGCTATGTGTGCCTAGTTTCTCAATGACCAAGAACTTCCTGAGCAATATCTGACTAGTTACTCAATGACCATGAACTCCTTAGTTATGTCTGACTACTTATTCAATGACCAAGAACTTACTGAGCTATGTCTACCTACTTACTTAATGAGCAAGAATTCCCTGAACTATGTCTGCATAGTTACTCAATGACCAAAAACTTCCTGATCTATATCTCCCTTCTTACTCAATGACCAAGAACTTTCTGATATATGTTTCCCTAGTTCCTCAATGACCGAGAAATACCTGAGCTATGTCTGCCTAGTTACTCAATGACCAAGAAATTCCTGAGCTATGTCTTCCTGCTTACTCAATGACCAAGAAGTCCCTGAGCTATGTCTTGCTAGTTACTTAATGACCAAGAACTCTCTGAGCTATGTCTGCCTAGTTCTTCAATGACCAAGAACTTCCTGAGCTAGGTCAACCTAGTTACTCAAAGATACAAAACTCTCTGTGCTATATGTGCCTAGTTACTCAATGACAAAGGACTACCTCAGCTATATCTGCCTAGTTACTCAATAACCAAGAACTCACTGAGCTTGGTCGGCCTTGTTACTAAATGACCAAGAACTTACTGAGCTGGGTTGCCTAATTACTCAATGACCGAGAAATTCCTGAGCTAGTTCTGTCTAGTTACTCAATGACAAGTAAGACCTGAGCTATGTCTGCCTAGTTACTCAATGACCAAGAACACCCTGTGCTATGTATACCTAGTTACCTAATGACCAAGAAATCCCTGAGCTCGTTCGGCCTTGCTACTCAATGACCAAGGACTTCCTGAGCTAGGTCTGCCTAGTTACTCAATGACCAAATCTTCCTGAGCTAGGTCTGCCTAGTTACTCAAAGATGAAGAACTCCTTGTTCTATGTCTGCCTAGTTACTCAATGACCAAGAACTTTCTGAGTTATGTCTGCCTTGTTACACAATGACCAAGACCTTCCCGAGATATATCTGCATAGTTACTCAATGACCTAGAACTTTCTAAAATATATCTGCCTAGTTACTCAAAGATCAAGAACTTCCTAAAGTATATCTCCCTTGTTACTCAAAATTCAAGAACTTCCTAAGCTATTTCTGCCTAGTTACTCAATGATCAGGAACATTCTAATATTAATCTGCCTAGTTACTCAATGACAAAGAACTCGCTGAGCTATATCTGTCTAGTTACACAATGACCAAGAACTATGTGAGCTATGTTTGCCTTGTTACTCAATGATCAAGAACATCCTGAGCTATGTGTGCCTACTTACTCAATGACCAAGAACATCCTAAGCAATGTCTGCCTAGTTACTCAATGACAATGAACTCCTTAGTTATGTCTGACTACTTCTTCAATGACCAAGAACTTACTGAGCTATGTCTACCTACTTACTTAATGACCAAGAATTCCCTGAACTATGTGTGCATACTTACTCAATGTCCAAGAACTTCCTGAGCTATATCTCCCTTCTTACTCAGTGACCAAGAACTTCCTGATCTATGTTTGCCTAGTTGCTCAATGACTGAGAACTTACTGAGCTATATCTGCCTAGTTACTCATTCACCAAGAATTCCCTGAGCTATGTCTCCCTACTTACTCAATGACCAAGAACTTCCTGAGCAATATATGCCTAATTACTCAATGACCAAGAACTTCCTGATCTATGTCTTCCTACTTACGCATTGACCAACAACTCCCTGAGCTATGTCTTCCACTTATTCAATGACCAAGAACTCCCTGAGCTTGATCTCCCTACTTACTCAATGACCAAGAACTTCCTGAGCTATATGCCTAATTTCTCAATATCCAAGAACTTTCTGAGCTATATCTCCCTTCTTACTCAATAACCAAAAACTTCCTGATCTCTGTTTGCCTAGTTGCTCTATGACCCAGAACGTCCTGAGAAATGTCTGCCTAGTTACTCAATGCCCAAGAACTCCCAGAGCTCTGTCTCCCTACTTACACAATGACCAAGATTCCCTGAGCTATGTCTTCCTAGTTACTCAATGAAAAAGAACTCCTGAGTTATGTCTGACTACTTACTCAATGACCATGAACTTTTTGAGCTTTGACTCCCTACTTACTCAATGACCAAGAACTCCCTGAGCTTTGTCTGCCTAGTTACTCAGTGACTAAGAACTCCCTGAGCTAGTTCTTCCTTGTTACTCAAAGACCAAGAACTTCCTGAGCTATATTTCCCAACTTACTCAATGATCAAGAACTCCCTGAGATTGTGGTCCTAGTTATTCAGTGTCTAAGAACTCCCTGTGTTATGTCTGCCTAGTGACTCAATGACCAAGAACTTCCTGAGCTATGTCTGCCTACTTACTCAATGACCAAGTACTCCCTGAGCAATTTCTGCCTATTTAGTCAATGACAAAAAACTCACTGATCTTTGTCGGCCTAGTTACTCAATGCCCAAAAACTTCCTCAGCTATGCCTGCCTAGTTACTCAAATGAAGAACTTCCTGAGCTATGTCTGCCTTGTTACTCAATGACCAAAAATTCCTGAGCTATGTTTTCCTTGTTGCTCAGTGACCTAGAACTTCCTAAGTAATGTCTGCCTATTTACTCAATGACCAAGAACTTCCTTAGCTAGTTCCACCCAGTTACTTAAAGATCAAGAACTCCTTGAGCTATGTCTGCCTAGTTACTCAATGACCAAGACCTCCCTGTGCTATGTTTACCTAGTTTCCTAATGACCAAGAACTCCCTGAGCTAGGTCTGCCTTGTTACTCAATGACCAAGAACTTCCTAGCTAGGTCTGCCTAGTTACTCAATGACCAAGACATTACTGAGCTAGTTCTGCCTAATTACTCAAAGATCAAGAACTCCATGAGCTATTTCTGCCTAGTTACTCAATGACCAAAACTTCCTGAGCTAGGTGTGTCTTGTTACTCAATGAATATGAACTTCCCAAGATATGTCTGCATAGTTACTCAATGACCTAGACCTTCCTAAATTATATCTGCCTAGTTACTCAAAGATCAAAAAATTTCAGAGCTGTATCTTCCTAGTTACTCAAAGATCAGGTGCTTTCTAAAGTATATGTTCCTATCTACTCAGAGATCAAGAACTTCCTAAGCTATCTCCCTAGTTTCTCAAGGATCAAGAACTTCCTGAGCTATGTCTACCTGGTTACTCATAGATCAAGTTCTTCCTACAGAATATTTGCCTATTTACTGAAGGACCAAGAAAGTCCTGAACTATTTCTGCCTAGTTCCTCAAAGATCTAGAACTTCCTAAAGTATATCTGCCTATTTACTCAAAAATCAGGAGCTTCCTAAGCTATTTCTACCTAATTACTCAATAATCAGGAACTTTCTAAGCTTTATCTACCTGGTTACTCAATGAACCAAAACTTCCTGAGCTGGTCTCCCTACTTAATCAATCACCACGTACTCCCAGAGCTATGTCTGCATATTACTCAATGACAAAGAACTTCCTGATCTATGTTTGCCTAGTTGCTGAATGACCTAGAACGTCCTGAGCAATGTCTGCCTAGTTACTCAATGAACAAGAACTCCCTGAGCTATGTCTTTCTTCTTACACAATGACCAAAACTCCCTGAGCTATGTCTGCCTAGTTACTCAATGACAAGAAAGTCCTGAGCTATGTCTGCCTTGTTACTCAATGACCAAGAACTTCCTGAGCTATGTTTTCCTAGTTGTTCATTGACCAAGAACGCCCTGAGCTATGTTTTTCTAGTTACGCAATGAACCATAATTCCTGAGCTAGGTCTGCCTAGTTACTCAAAGATCAAGAACTCCCTGAGCTATATCTGCCTAGTTACTCAATGTCCAAGAACTTCCTGAGCTATGTTTTCCTAGTTGCTCAATGACCTAGAACTTTTTGAGCTATGTCTGCCTAGTTACTTAATGACCAAGAACTCCCTGAGCCATATCTGCCTAGTTACTCAATGACCAAGAACTTTCTGAGCTAGGTCAACCTAGTTACTCAAAGATACAAAACTCTCTTTGCTATCTTTGCCTAGTTACTCAACGACCAAGGACTTTCTGAGCTTTATCTGCCTAGTTACTCAGTGACCAGGAACTCCCTGAGCTTGGTCGGCCTTGTTACTAAATGACCAAGAACTTAATGAGATAGGTTGCCTAGTTACTCAATGACAAAGTAATTTCTGAGCTAGTTGTGCCTAGTTACTCAATGACAAGTAAGACCTGAGCTATGTCTGCCTAGTTACTCAATGACCAAGAACTTCCTTAGCTAAGTCTGTCTTGTTACTCAAAGACCAAGAAATTCCCAAGATATGTCTGCATAGTTACTCAACGACCTAGAACTTCTTAAATTATATCTGCCTAGTTACTCAAAGATCAAGAAATCCCTGGGCAGTATCTTCATAGTTATTCACAGATCAGATGCTTTCTAAAGTATATCTTTCTACCTTCCCAGAGATCAAGAACTTCCTAAGCTATCTGCCTAGTTACTAAATGATCAAGAACTTCTTGAGCTATGTCTGCCTAGCTACTCAAAGTTCAAGTGGTTCTACAGAATATCTGCGTAGTTACTCAATGACCAAGAATGTCCTGAACTATTTCTACTTAGTTGCTCAAACATGAAGATCTTCATAAAGTATATGGCCTAGTTACTCAAAAATCAAGAACATCCTAAGCTATTTCTGCCTAGTTACTCAAAGATCAGGAATGTCCTGAGCTATGTATGCTTAGTTACTCAAAGATCAAGTACTTCCTACAGAATATCTAGGTAGTTACTCAATGACCAAGAATGTCCTGAACTATTTCTGCCTCGTAACTCAAAGATCAAGAACTTTCTAAAGTATGTCTCCCTTGTTACTCAAAAATCAAGAACTTCCTAAGCTATTTCTGCCTAGTTACTCAATGATCAGGAACATTCTAATCTTAATCTGCCTAGTTAATCAGTGACAAAGAACTCGCTGAGGTATATCTGCCTAGTTACTCAATGACCAAGAACTACCTGAGCTATGTCTGCCTTGTTACTCAATGATCAAGAACATCCTGAGCTGTGAGTGAATAGTTACTCAATGACCAAGAACTTCCTGAGCAATATCTGACTAGTTACTCAATGACCATGAACACCTTAGTTAAGTTTGACTACTTATTCAATGACCAAGAACTTACTGAGCTACGTCTATCTACTTACTTAATGAGCAAGAATTCTCTGAACTATGTCTGCATAGTTACTCAATGACCAAGAACTTCCTGAGCTATATCTCCCTTCTTCCTCAATGACCATGAACTTCCTGATCTATGTTTGCCTAGTTGCTCAATGACTGAGAACTTCCTGAGCTATGTTTGCATAGTTACTCATTCACCAAGAACTCCCTGAGCTATGTCTCCCTACTTACTCAATGACCAAGAAGTCCCTGAGCTATATCTGCCTAGGTACTCGATGACCGAGAACTACCTGAGCTTTGTCTGCCTAGTTACTCAATGACCAAGAAATTCCTGAGCTATGTCGTCCTACTTACTCAGTGACCAAGAAGTCCCTGAGCTATGTCTTCCTAGTTATTTAATGACCTAGAACTCCCTGAGCTATTTCTGCCTAGTTCCTCAATGACCAAGAACTTCCTGAGCTAGGTACACCTAGTTACACAAAGATACAAAACTCTCTGTGCTATATGTGCCTAGTTACTCAATGACCAAGGACTTCCTGAGCTATATCTGCCTAGTTACACAATGACCAAGAACTCGATGAGCTTGGTCGGCCTTGTTACTAAATGACCAAGAACTTACTGAGCTGGGTTGCCTAATTACTCAATGACCGAGAAATTCCTGAGTTAGTTCTGTCTAGTTACTCAATGACAAGTAAGACCTGAGCTATGTCTGCCTAGTTACTCAATGAACAAGATCTTCCTGAGCTAGGTCTGCCTAGTTACTCAAAGATGAAGAACTCCCTGTGCTATGTCTGCCTAGTTACTCAATGACCAAGAACTTTCTGAGTTATGTCTGCCTTGTTACACAATGACCAAGACCTTCCCGAGATATATCTCCATAGTTACTCAATGACCTAGAACTTTCTAAAGTATATCTGCCTAGTAACTCAAAGATGAAGAACTTCCTAAAGTATATCTCCCTTGTTACTCAAAATTCAAGAACTTGCTAAGCTATTTCTGCCTAGTTACTCAATGATCAGGAACATTCTAATCTTAATCTGCCTAGTTACTCAATGACAAAGAACACGCTGAGCTATATCTGTCTAGTTTCACAATGACCAAGAACTATGTGAGCTACGTTTGCCTTGTTACTCAATGATCAAGAACATCCTGAGCTATGTGTGCCTAGTTACTCAATGACCAAGAACTTCCTGAGCAATGTCTGCCTAGTTACTCAATGACCATGAACTCCTTAGTTATGTCTGACTACTTCTTCAATGACCAAGAACTTACTGAGCTATGTCTACCTACTTACTTAATGACCAAGAATTCCCTGAACTATGTGTGCATACTTACTCAATGTCCAAGAACTTCCTGAGCTATATCTCTCTTCTTACTCAGTGACCAAGAACTTCCTGGTCTATGTTTGCCTAGTTGCTCAATGACTGAGAACTTACTGAGGTTTGTCTGCCTTGTTACTCATTCACCAAGAACTCCCTGAGCTATGTCTCCCTACTTACTCAATGTCCAAGAACTCCCTGAGCTAAATCTGCCTAGTTACTCAATGACTGAGAACTACCTGAGCTATGTCTGCCTAGTTCCTCAATGACCAAGAACTTCCTGAGCTAGGTACACCTAGTTACTCAAAGATACAAAACTCTCTGTGCTATATGTGCCTAGTTACTCAATGACCAAGGACTTCCTGAGCTATATCTGCCTAGTTACACAATGACCAAGAACTCGCTGAGCTTGGTCGCCCTTGTTACTAAATGACCAAGAACTTACTGAGCTGGGTTGCCTAATTACTCAATGACCGAGAAATTCCTGAGCTAGTTCTGTCTAGTTACTCAATGACAAGTAAGACCTGAGCTATGTCTGCCTAGTTACTCAATGACCAAGAACTTTCTGAGTTATGTCTGCCTTGTTACACAATGACCAAGACCTTCCCGAGATTTATCTGCATAGTTACTCAATGACCTAGAACTTTCTAAAGTATATCTGCCTAGTTACTCAAAGATCAAGAACTTCCTAAAGTATATCTCCCTTGTTACTCAAAATTCAAGAACTTCCTAAGCTATTTCTGCCTAGTTACTCAATGATCAGGAACATTCTAATCTTAATCTGCTTAGTTACTCAATGACAAAGAACTCGCTGAGCTATATCTGTCCAGTTTCACAATGGCCAAGAACTATGTGAGCTACGTTTGCCTTGTTACTCAGTGATCAAGAACATCCTGAGCTATGTGTGCCTAGTTACTCAATGACCAAGAACTTCCTGAGCAATGTCTGTCTAGTTACTCAATGACCATGAACTCCTTAGTTATGTCTGACTACTTATTCAATGACCAAGAACTTACTGAGCTATGTCTACCTACTTACTTAATGACCAAGAATTCCCTGAACTATGTGTGCATACTTACTCAATGTCCAAGAACTTCCTGAGCTATATCTCCCTTCTTACTCAGTGACCAAGAACTTCCTGATCTATGTTTGCCTAGTTGTTCAATGACTGAGAACTTACTGAGGTTTGTCTGCCTTGTTACTCATTCACCAAGAACTCCCTGAGCTATGTCTCCCTACTTACTCAATGTCCAAGAACTCCCTGAGCTATATCTGCCTAGTTACTCAATGACTGAGAACTTCCTGAGCTATGTCTGCCTAGTTACTCAATGACCAAGAAGATCCTGAGCTATGTCTTCCTACTTACTCAATGACCAAGAAGTCCCTGAGCTATGTCATCCTATTTACTAAATGACCAAGAACTTCTTGAGCAATGTTTGCCTTGTTTATCAATGACCAAGAACTACCTGAGCTATGTTGTCCTTGTTGCTCAATGACCTAGAACTTCCTGAGCCATATCTGCCTAGTTACTCAATGACCAAGAAGTTCCTGAGCTAGGTCTACCTCGTTACTCAAAGATACAAAACGCTCTGGGCTATGTTTGCCTAGTTACTCAATGACCAAGGACTCCCTGAGCTATATCTGCCTAGTTACTCAGTGACCAGGAAATCCCTGAGCTTGGTCGGCCTTGTTACTAAATGACCAAGAATTTACTGAGATAGGATGCCTAGTTACTCAATGACAGAGAAATTTCTGAGCTAGTTGTGCCTAGTTACTGAATGACAAGTAAGACCTGAGATATTTCTGCCTAGCTACTCAATGACCAAGAACTCCCTGTGCTATGTCTACCTAGTTACCCAATGACCTAGAACTCCCTTAGCTAGGTCGGCCTTGTTACTCAATGACCAAGGACTTCCTGAGCTAGGTCTGCCTAATTACTCAATGACCAAGATCTTCCTGATCTAGTTCTGCCTAGTTACTCAAAGATCAAGAACTCCCTGAACTATGTCTGCCTAGTTACTCCATGACCAAGAACTTTCTGAGCAAGGTCTGCCTTGTTACGCTTTTTTTTTTTTTCTAAGCTTTTTCTGGCTTTCAACGAAAAGAACTAGAACTTCCTAAGCTATGTTTGCCTAATTACTCAATGATCAAGTACTTCCTTCAAAATATCTGCCTAGTTACCAAATGATCAAGATCATCCTGAACTATTTCTGCCTAGTTACTCAAAGATCAAGAACTTTCTAAAATATATGGCCTAGTTACTAAAAAATCAAGAACTTCCTAAGCTATTTCTGCCTAGTAATTCAGTTATCAGGAAGTTTCTAAGCTTTATCTGCCTAGTTACTCAATGACCAAGAAGTCCCTGAGCTATGTCACCTAGTTACTCAATGAATCACAACTCCTGTGTTTTGTCTGGCTATTTACTCAATGTACATGAACTTCCTGAGCTATGTCTCCCTACTTATTCAATGATCAAGAACTCCATGAGCTTTGTCTGCCTAGATACTCAGTGACTAAGAACTCCCTGAGCTAGGTCTGCCTTGTTACTCAATGACCAAGAACTTCCTGAGCTACATCTCCCTACTTACTCAATGACAAAGAACAACTTGAGCTTCTGTGCCTAGTTATTCAGTGTCTAAAAATTCCCTGAGCTATGTCTGCCTAGTTACTCTATGACAAAAAAAACAACTCCCTGAGCTATGTCTGTCTTGTAACTCAATGCCCAAAAACTTCCTCAGCTATGCCTGCCTAGTTATTCAAACCAAGAACTTCCTGAGCTATATCTCCCACATACTAAATGACCAAGAAATCCCTGAGGTTTGTCTTCCAAGTTACTCAATGACCAAGGCTTCCTCAGCTGTGTCTGCCTAATTACTCAATGACCAAGAACTTCCTGAGCTATTTCAGCCGAGTTACGCAATGACCATGAACTCCTGAATTATGTCTCACTACTTAATTTATGACCAAGGACTTCCTGAGCTAGGTCTGCCTAATTACTCAATGACCAAGATCTTCCTGATCTAGTTCTGCCTAGTTACTCAAATATCAAGAACTCCCTGAGCTATGTCTGCCTAGTTACTCCATGACCAAGAACTTTCTGAGCTAGGTCTGCCTTGTTACGCAATGACCAAGACCTTCCCGAGATATGTCTGCATAGTTACTCAATGACCTAGAACTTTCTAAAGTATATCTGCCTAGTTACTCAAAAATCAAGAAATTCCTAGGCAATATCTTCCAAGTTACTCTATGATCAGGTACTTTCTAAAGTATATCGGCCTACCTACCCAGATTTTACGAACTTCCTAAGCTCTGCCTAGTTACTAATGGATCAAGATCTTCCTGAGCTATGTCTTCCTTGTACTCAAATATCAAGTTCTTCCTACAGAATATCTGCCTATTTACTGAATGACCAAGAAAGTCCTGAACTATTTCTGCCTAGTTAATCACAGATCAAGAACTTCCTAAGCTATTTCTGCCTAGTTACTCAATGATTAGGAACTTTTAAAGCTTTATCTGCCTAGTTACTCAATGACCAAGAACTTCCTGAGCTAGGTCTGCCTACTTAATCAATGACCAAGAAGTCCCTGAGCTATGTCTGACTGGTTACTCAATAAAAAAGAAATTCCTGAGCTATGTCTGCCTAGTTACTCAATGACCAAGATCTTCCTGAGCTAGGTCTGCCTAGTTACTCAAAGATCAAGAACTCCCTGTGCTATGTCTGCCTAGTTACTCAATGACCAAGAACTTTCTGAGCTAGGTCTGCCTTGTTACACAATGACCAAGACCTTCCTGAGATATGTCTGCATAGTTACTCAAAGACCTAGAACTTTCTAAAGTATATCTGCCTAGTTACTCAAAGATCAAGAAATTCCTAGGCAATATCTTCCTACTTACTCAAAGATCAGGTACTTTCTAAAGTATATCGGCCTACCTACTCAGAGATTAAGAACTTCTTAAGCTATCTGCCTATTTTCTAATGGATCAAGAACTTCCTGAGCTATGTCTACCTTGTTACACAAATATCAAGTTCTTCCTACAGAATATCTGCCTATTTACTGAATGACCAAGAAAGTCCTGAACTATTTCTGCTGAGTTAATCACAGATCAAATCTTCCTAAGCTATTTCTGCCTAGTTACTCAATGATCAGGAACTTTCCAAGCTTTATCTGCCTAGTTACTCAATGACCAAGAACTCCCTGAGCTATGTCTGACTGGTTACTCAATGACAAAGAAATTCCTGAGCTATTTCTGCCTAGTTACTCAAAGATCAGGTCCTTTCTAAAGTTTATCTGCCTACCTACTTAAAGATCAAGAACTTTCTAAGCTTTTTCTGGCTTTCAACGAAAAGAACTAGAACTTCCTAAGCTATGTTTGCCTAATTATTCAATGATCAAGTACTTCCTTCAAAATATCTGCCTAGTTACCAAATGATCAAGATCATCCTGAACTATTTCTGCCTAGTTACTCAAAGATCAAGAACTTTCTAAAATATATGCCCTAGTTACTAAAATTCAAGAACTTCCTAAGCTATTTCTGCCTAGTGATTCAGTTATCAGGAAGTTTCTAAGCTTTATCTGCCTAGTTACTCAATGACCAAGAAGTCCCTGAGCTATGTCACCTAGTTACTCAATGAATCACAACTCCTGTGTTTTGTCTGGCTATTTACTCAATGTACATGAACTTCCTGAGCTATGTCTCCCTACTTATTCAATGACCAAGAACTCCATGAGCTTTGTCTGCCTAGTTACTCAGTGACTAAGAACTCCCTGAGCTAGGTCTGCCTTGTTACTCAATGACCAAGAACTTCCTGAGCTACATCTCCCTACTTACTCAATGACAAAGAACAACTTGAGCTTCTGTGCCTAGTTATTCAGTGTCTAAAAATTCCCTGAGCTATGTCTGCCTAGTTACTCTATGACAAAAAAAACTCCCTGAGCTATGTCTGTCTTGTAACTCAATGCCCAAAAACTTCCTCAGCTATGCCTGCCTTGTTATTCAAACCAAGAACTTCCTGAGCTATATCTCCCTACATACTAAATGACCAAGAAATCCCTGAGCTTTGTCTTCCAAGTTACTCAAGGACCAAGGCTTCCTCAGCTGGGTCTGCCTAATTACTCCATGACCAAGACCTTCCTGAGCTATTTCAGCCTAGTTACGCAATGACCACAAACTCCTGAATTATGTCTCACTACTTAATTCATGACCAAGGACTTCCTGAGCTATGTATGCCAACTTACTCAGTGAACAAGAACCCCCTGAGCTATGTCTGCCTTGTTAATCAATGACCAAGAACTCCCTCAGCTATGTCTCCATACTTACTCAATAACCAAGAACTACCTGAGCTATGTCTCCATACTTACTCAATAACCAAGAATTTCCTGAGCTATATCTCCCTACTTACTCAGTAACTAAGATCTTCCTGAGTTATATTTGCCTAGTGGCTCACTGACATAGAACTCCTGAGCTATATCTGCCTTGTTACTTAATGATCAAGAAATTCCTAAGCTATGACTCTCTACTTGCTCAATGACAAAGAACTCTCTGAGGTATATCTGCCTAGTTGCTTAGTGACCAAGAACATCCTGAGCTAGGTCTGCCTAGTTACTCAATGACCTAGAACTTCCTTAAGTATATCTGCCAAGTTACTCAAACATCAAGAAATTATTGACCTATTTCTGCCTAGTTACTCAAAGATCAGGTACATTCTAAAGTATATTTGCCTACCTACTCAGAGATCAAGAATTTTCTAAACTATCTGTCTAGTTATTCAAAGACCAAGAACTTCTTTGGCCATGCTTGCTTAGTTACTCAATGACGAAGAACTCCCTGAGCAAGGTCTGCCTTGTTACTCATTGACCAAGAACATCCCGAATTATGTCTACATAGTTGCTCAATGACCTAGAATTTCCTTAAGTATATCTGCCTACTTACTAAAAAATAAAGAAATTACAGAGCTATTTCTGCCTAGTTACTCAAAGATCAGGTACATTCTTAAGTATATCTGACTACCTACTCAGAGATGAAGAACTTCATAAGTTTTGTTTGCCTAGTTATGAAAAGATCAAGAACTCCCTGAGCTTTGTCTGCCTAGTTAATCAATGACAAAAAAACTCCCTGAGCTTTGTCTGCCTAGTTGCTCAATGCCCAAAAACTTTCTCAGCTATGCCTGCCAAGTTACCCAAACCAAGAACTTCCTGATCTATGTCTTCCTACTTACTCATTGACCAACAACTCCCTGAGCTATGTCTTCCACTTATTCAATGACCAAGAACTCCCTGTGCTTGGTATTCCTACTTACTCAATGACCAAGAACTTCCTGAGCTATATATGCCTAATTCCTCAATGACCAAGAACTTCCTGATCTATGTCTTCCTACTTACTCATTGACCAACAACTCCCTGAGCTATGTCTTCCACTTATTCAATGACCAAGAACTCCCTGTGCTTGGTATTCCTACTTACTCAATGACCAAGAACTTCCTGAGCTATATATGCCTAATTACTCAATGACCAAGAACTTCCTGATCTATGTCTTCCTACTTACTCATTGACCAACAACTCCCTGAGCTATGTCTTCCACTTATTCAATGATCAAGAACTCCCTGAGCTTGGTCTCCCTACTTACTCAATGACCAAAACCTTCCTGAGCTATATATGCCTAATTACTCAATGACCAAGAACTTTCTGAGGTATATCTCCCTTCTTACTCAATAACCAAGAACTTCCTGATCTATGTTTGCCTAGTTGCTCTATGACAGAGAACGTCCTGAGAAATGTCTGCCTAGTTACTCAATGACCAAGAAATCTCAGAGCTCTGTCTCCCTACTTACTCAATGACCAAGATTCCCTGAGCTATGTCTTCCTAGTTACTCAATTTAAAAGAACTCCTGAGTTATGTCTGACTACTTACTCAATGACCATGAACTTTTTCAGCTTTGACTCCCTACTTAATGACCAAGAACTCCCTGAGCTTTGTCTGCCTAGTTACTCAGTGACTAAGAACTCCCTGAGCTAGTTCTTCCTTGTTACTCAATGACCAAGAACTTCCTGAGCTATATTTCCCAACTTACTTAATGATCAAGAACTCCCTGAGATTGTGAGCCTAGTTATTCACTGTCTAAGAACTCCCTGTGTTATGTCTGCCTAGTTACTCAATGACCAAGAACTTCCTGAGCTATGTCTCGCTACTTATTCAATGACTAAGTACTCCCTGAGCTATTTCTGTCTAGTTAGTCAATGACAAAAAACTCCCTGAACTTTGTCGATCTAGTTACTCAATGCCCAAAAACTTCCTCAGCTATGCCTGCCTAGTTACTCAAACCAAGAACTTCCTGAGCTATGTCTGCCTTGCTACGCAATGACCAAAAATTCCTGAGCTATGTTTTCCTAGTAGCTCAGTGACCTAGAACTTCCTGAGTAATGACTGCCTATTTACTCAATGACCAAGAACTTCCTGAGCTAGTTCCATCTAGTTACTCAAAGATCAAGAACTCCTTGAGCTATGTCTGCCTAGTTACTCAATGACCAAGACCTCCCTGTGCTATGTTTACCTAGTTTCCCAATGACCAAGAACTCCGTGAGCTAGGTCTGCCTTGTTACTCAATGACCAAGAACTTCTTGAGCTAGGTCTGCCTAGTTACTCAATGACCAAGACATTACTGAGCTAGTTCTGCCTAGTTACTCAAAGATCAAGAACTCCTTGAGCTATGTCTGCCTAGTTACTCAATGACCAAAACTTCCTGAGCTAGGTGTGTCTTGTTACTCAATGAATAAGAACTTCCCAAGATATGTCTGCATAGTTACTCAATGACCTAGACCTTCTTAAATTAATCTGCCTAGTTACTCAAAGACCAAAAAATTCCAGAGCTGTATCTTCCTAGTTACTCAAAGATCAGGTGCTTTCTAAAGTATATGTTCCTATCTACTCAGAGATCAAGAACTTCCTAAGCTATCTCCCTAGTTTCTCAAGGATCAAGAACTTCCTGAGCTATGTCTACCTGGTTACTCACAGATCAAGTTCTTCCTACAGAATATTTGCCTATTTACTGAATGACCAAGAAAGTCCTGAATTATTTCTGCCTAGTTCCTCAAAAATCTAGAACTTCCTAAAGTATATCTGCCTATTTACTCAAAAATCAGGAGCTTCCTAAGCTATTTCTGCCTAATTACTCAATAATCAGGAAGTTTCTAAGCTTTATCTGCCTAGTTACTCAATGAACAAGAACTTCCTGAGCTGGTCTCCCTACTTAATCAATCACCACGTACTCCCTGAGCTATGTCTGCCTATTACTCAATGACCAAGAACTTCCTAATCTATGTTTGCCTAGTTGCTCAATGACCTAGAACGTAATGAGCAATGTCTGCCTAGTTACTCAATGAAAAAGAACTCCCTGAGCTATGTCTTCCTTCTTACACAATGACCAAAACTCCCTGAGCTATGTCTGCCTAATTACCCAATGACAAGAAAGACCTGAGCTATGTCTGCCTTGTTATCCAATGACCGAGAAGATCCTGAGCTATGTCTTCTTAGTTACTCAATGTCCAAGAAGTCCCTGAGCTTTGTCTTCTTAGTTACTCAATGACCAAGAAGTACCTGAGCTATGTCTGCCTTGTTACTCAATGACCAAGAACTTCCTGAGCTATGTTTTCCTAGTTGTTCATTGACCAAGAACCCCCTGAGCTATGTCTGCCTAGTTACTCAATGAACAATAATTCCTGAGCTAGGTCTGCCTAGTTACTCAAAGATCGAAAACTCCCTGAGCTTTATCTGCCTAGTTACTCAATGACCAAGAACTTCCTGAGCTAAGTCTGTCTAGTTACTCTATGACCAAGAAATTCCCAAGATATGTCTGCATAGTTACTCAATGACCTAGAACATCCTAAATTATATCTGCCTAGTTCCTCAAAGATCAAGAAATCCCTGGGCAGTATCTTCATATTTATTCAAAGATCAGATGCTTTCTAAAGTTTATCTTTCTACCTTCTCAGAGATCAAGAACTTCCTAAGCTATCTGCCTAGTTACTAAATGATCAAGAACTTCCTGAGCTATGTCTGCCTAGCTACTCAAAGTTCAAGTGGTTCCTACAGAATATCTGCCTAATTACTCAATGACCAAGAATGTCCTGAACTATTTCTACCTAGTTACTCAAACATGAAGATCTTCATAAAGTATATGGCCTAGTTACTCAAAAATAAAGAACATTCTAAGCTATTTCTGCTTAGTTACTCAAAGATCAGGAATGTCCTGAGCTATGTATACTTAGTTACTCAAAGATCAAGTACTTCCTACAGAATATCTAGGTAGTTACTCAATGACCAAGAATGGCCTGAACTATTTCTGCCTAGTAACTCAAAGATCAAGAACTTCCTAAAGTATGTCTCCCTTGTTACTCAAAAATCAAGAACTTCCTAAGCTATTTCTGCCTAGTTACTCAATGATCAGGAACATTCTAATCTTAATCTGCCTAGTTAATCAATGACAAAGAACTCGCTGAGGTATATCTGCCTAGTTACTCAATGACCAAGAATTACCTGAGCTATGTCTGCCTTGTTACTCAATGATCAAGAACATCCTGAGCTATGTGTGCCTAGTTACTCAATGAACAAGAACTTCCTGAGCAATATCTGACTAGTTACTCATTGACCTTGAAATCCTTAGTTATGTCTGACTACTTATTCAATGAACAAGAACTTACTGAGCTATGTCTACCTACTTACTTAATGAGCAAGAATTCCCTGAACTATGTCTGCATAGTTACTCAATGACCAAGAACTTCCTGAGCAATATCTCCCTTCTTACTCAATGACCAAGAACTTCCTGATCTATGTTTGCCTAGTTGCTCAATGACTGAGATCTTCCTGAGCTATGTCTGCATAGTTACTCATTCACCAAGAACTCCCTGAGCTATGTCTCCCTACTTACTCAATGACCAAGAACTCCCTGAGCTATATCTGCCTTTTTACTCAATGACCGAGAACTACCTGAGCTATGTCTGCGTAGTTACTCAGTGACCAAGAAATTCCTGAGCTATGTCTTCCTACTTACTCAATGACGAAGAAGTCCCTGAGCTATGTCTGCCTAGTTACTTAATGCCCAAGAACTCCCTGAGCTATGTCTGCCTAGTTCCTCAATGACCAAGAACTTCCTGAGCAAGTTCAACCTAGTTGCTTAAAGATACAAAACTCTCTGTGCTATATGTTCCTAGTTACTCAATGACCAAGGACTACCTGAGCTATATCTGCCTAATTACTCAATGACCAAGAACTTGCTGAGCATTTTCGGCCTTGTTACTAAATGACCAAGAACTTACTGAGCTGGGTTGCCTAATTACTCAATGACCGAGAAATTCCTGAGCTAGTTCTGTCTAGTTACTCAATGACAAGTAAGACCTGAGCTATGTCTGCCTAGTTACTCAATGACCAAGAACACCCTGTGCTATGTCTACCTAGTTACCCAATGACCAAAACTCCATGAGCTAGGTCGGCCTTGCTACTCAATGACCAAGGACTTCCTGAGCTAGGTCTGCCTAGTTACTCAATGACCAAGATCTTCCTGAGCTAGGTCTGCCTAGATACTCAGAGATCAAGAATTCCCTGTGCTATGTCTGCCTAGTTACTCAATGACCAAGAACTTTCTGAGTTATGTCTGCCTTGTTACGCTATGACCAAGACCTTCCCGAGATATATCTGCATAGTTACTAATGACCTAGAACTTTCTAAATATATCTGCCTAGTTACTCAAAGATCAAGAACTTATTAAAGTATATATCCCTTGTTACTCAAAATTCAAGAACTTCCTAATCTATTTCTGCCTAGTTACTCAAAGATCAGGAACATTCTAATCATGATCTGCCTAGTTACTCAAAGACAAAGAACTCGCTGAGCTATATCTGTCTAGTTACACAATAACCAAGAACTATGTGAGCTATGTTTGCCTTGTTACTCAATGATCAAGAACATCCTGAGCTGTGTGTGCCTTGTTACTCAATGACCAAGAACTTCCTGAGCGATATCTGCCTAGTTACTCAATGACCATGAACTCCTTAGTTATGTCTGACTACTTATTCAATGACCAAGAACTTACTGAGCTATGTCTACCTACTTACTTAATGAGCAAGACTTCCCTGAACTATGTCTGAATACTTACTCAATGACCAAGAACTTCCTGAGCTATATCTCCCTTCTTACTCAGTGACCAAGAACGTCCTTATCTATGTTTGCCTAGTTGCTCATTGACTGAGAACTTACTGAGCTATGTCTGCCTAGTTATTCATTCACCAAGAATACCCTGAGCTATGTCTCCCTACTTATCAATGACCAAGAACTTCCTGAGCTATATATGCCTAATGACTCAATTACCAAGAACTTCCTGATCTATGTCTTCCTACTTACTCATTGACCAACAACTCCCTGAGCTATGTCTTCCACTTATTCAATGACCAAGAACTTCCTGAGCTTCGTCTACCTACTTACTCAATGATCAAGAACATCCTGAGCAATGTCTGACTAGTTACTCAATGACCATGAACTCCTTAGTTATGTCTGACTACTTATTCAATGACCAAGAACTTACTGAGCTATGTCTACCTACTTACTTAATGAGCAAGAATTCCCTGAACTATGTCTGCATAGTTACTCAATGACCAAGAACTTCCTGAGCTATATCTCCCTTCTTACTCAATGACCAAGAACTTTCTGATCTATGTTTGCCTAGTTACTCAATTACCAAGAACTACCTGAGCTATGTCTGCCTAGTTACTAAATGACCAAGAAGTTCCTGAGCTATGTCTTCCTACTTACACAATGACCAAGAAGTCCCTGAGCTATGTCTTCCTAGTTATTTAATGACCAAGAACTCCCTGAGCTATGTCTGCCTAGTTCCTCAATGACCAAGAACTTCCTAAGTTAGGTCAACCTAGTTACTCAAAGATACAAAACTCTCTGTGCTATATGTGCCTAGCTACTCAATGACCAAGGACTACCTGAGCTATATCTGCCTAGTTACTCAATGACCAAGAACTCGCTCAGCTTGGTCGGCCTTGTTACTAAATGACCAAGAACTTACTGAGCTGATTTGCCTAATTACACAATGACCATGAAATTCCTGATCTAGTTCTGTCTAGTTACTGAATGACAAGTAAGACCTGAGCTATGTCTGCCTAGTTACTCAATGACCAAAAACTCCCTCTGATATGTCTACCTATTTACCTAATGACCAAGATCTCCCTGAGCTAGGTCGGCCTTGCTACTCAATGAGCAACGAATTCCTGAGCTAGGTCTGCCTAGTTACTCAATGACCAAGATCTTCCTGAGCTAGGTCTGCCTAGTTACTCAAAGATCAAGAACTCCCTGTGCTATGTCTGCCTAGTTACTCAATGACCAAGAACTTTCTGAGTTATGTCTGCCTTGTTACGCAATGACCAAGACCTTCCCGAGATATATCTGCATAGTTACTCAATGACCTAGAACTTTCTAAAGTATATCTGCCTAGTTACTCAAAGATCAAGAACTTCCTAAAGTATATCTCCCTTGTTACTCATAATTCAAGAACTTCCTAAGCTATTTCTGCGTAGTTACTCAAAGATCAGGAACATTCTAATCATGATCGGCCTAGTTACTCAATGACAAAGAACTCGCTGAGCTATATCTGTCTAGTTACACAATAACCAAGAACTATGTGAGCTATGTTTGCCTTGTTACTCAATGATCAAGAACATCCTGTGCTGTGTGTGCCTAGTTACTCAATGACCAAGAACTTCCTGAGCAATGTCTGCCTAGTTACTCAATGACCATGAACTCCTTAGTTATGTCTGACTACTTATTCAATGACCAAGAACTTACTGACCTATGTCTACCTACTTACTTAATGAGCAAGAATTCCCTGAACTATGTCTGAATACTTACTCAATGACCAAGAACTTCCTGAGCTATATCTCCCTTCTTACTCAGTGACCAAGAACGTCCTTATCTATGTTTGCCTAGTTGCTCATTGACTGAGAACTTACTGAGCTATGTCTGCCTAGTTATTCAATCACCAAGAATTCCCTGAGTTATGTCTCCTTACCATCTCAATGACCAAGAACTTCCTGAGCTATATATGTCTAATTACTCAATGACCAAGAACTTCCTGATCTATGTCTTCCTACTTACTCATTGACAAATAACTCCCTGAGCTATGTCTTCCACTTATTCAATGACCAAGAACTTCCTGAGGTTGGTCTACCTACTTACTCAATGACCAAGAACTTCCTGAGCAATGTCTGCCTAGTTCCTCAATGACCAAGAACTACCTGTGCTATGTCTGCCTTGTTACTCAATGACCAAGAACATCCTGAGCAATGTGTGCCTAGTTACTCAATATCCAAGAACATCCTGAGCTATGTCTGCCTAGTTACTCAATGACTAAGAAGTTCCTGAGCTATGTCTTCCTACTTACTCAATGACCAAGAAGTCCCTGAGCTATGTCTTCCTAGTTATTTAATGACCAAGAACTCCCTGAGCTATGTCTGCCTAGTTCTTCAATGACCAACAACTTCCAGAGCTAGGTCAACCTAGTTACTCAAAGATACAAAACTCTCTGTGCTATATGTGCCTAGCTACTCAATGTCCAAGGACTACCTGAGCTATATCTGCCTAGTTACTCAATGACCAAGAACTCGCTGAGCTTGTTCGGCCTTGTTACTAAATGACCAAGAACTTACTGAGCTGGGTTGCCTAATTACTCAATGACCGAGAAATTCCTGAGCTAGTTCTGTCTAGTTACTTAATGACAAGTAAGATCTGAGCTATGTCTGCCTAGTTACTCAATGACCAAAAACTCCCTCTGATATGTCTACCTAGTTACCTAATGACCAAGAACTCCCTGAGCTAGGTCGGCCTTGCTACTCAACGACCAAGGACTTCCTGAGCTATGTCTGCCTAGTTACTCAATGACCAAGATCTTCCTGAGCTAGGTCTGCCTAGTTACTCAAAGATCAAGAACTCCCTGTGCTATGTCTGCCTAGTTACTCAATGACCAAGAACTTTCTGAGTTATGTCTGCCTTGTTACGCAATGACCAAGACCTTCCCGAGATATATCTGCATAGTTACTCAATGACCTAGAAATTTCTAAAGTATATCTGCCTAGTTACTCAAAGATCAAGAACTTCCTAAAGTATATCTCCCTTGTTACTCAAAATTCAAGAACTTCCTAAGCTATTTCTGCCTAGTTACTCAACGATCAGGAACATTCTAATCATGATCGGCCTAGTTACTCAATGACAAAGAACTCGCTGAGCTGTATCTGTCTAGTTACACAATAACCAAGAACTATGTGAGCTATGTTTGCCTTGTTACTCAATGATCAAGAACATCCTGAGCTGTGTGTGCCTAGTTACTCAATGACCAAGACCTTCCTGAGCAATGTCTGCCTAGTTACTCAATGACCATGAACTCCTTAGTTATGTCTGAGTAGTTATTCAATGACCAAGAACTTACTGAGCTATGTCTACCTACTTACTTAATGAGCAAGAATTACCTGAACTATGTCTGAATACTTACTCAATGACCAAGAACATCCTGAGCTATATCTCCCTTCTTACTCAGTGACCAAGAACGTCCTTATCTATGTTTGCCTAGTTGCTCATTGACTGAAAAATTACTGAGCTATGTCTGCCTAGTTATTCATTCACCAAGAATTCCCTGAGCTATGTCTCCCTACTTACTCAATGATCAAGAACTTCCTGAGCTATATATGCCTAATTACTCAATGACCAAGAACTTCCTGATCTATGTCTTCCTACTTACTCATTGACCAACAACTCCCTGAGCTATGTCTTCCACTTATTCAATGACCAAGAACTTCCTGAGCTTGATCTACCTACTTACTCAATGACCAAGAACTTCCTGAGCAATGTCTGCCTAGTTACTCAATGACCAAGAACTACCTGAGCTATGTCTGCCTTGTTACTCAATGATCAAGAACATCCTGAGCTATGTGTGCCTAGTTACTCAATGAACAAGAACTTCCTGAGCAATGTCTGACTAGTTACTCAATGACCATGAACTCCTTAGTTATGTCTGACTACTTATTCAATGACTAAGAACTTACTGAGCTATGTCTACCTACTTACTTAATGAGCAAGAATTCCCTGAACTATGTCTGCATAGTTACTCAATGACCAAGAACTTCCTGAGCTATATCTCCCTTCTTACTCAATGACCAAGAACTTCCTGATCTATGTTTGCCTAGTTACTCAATGACCGAGAACTACCTGAGCTATGTCTGCCTAGTTACTCAATGACCAAGAAGTTCCTGAGCTATGTCTTCCTACTTACACAATGACCAGGAAGTGCCTGAGCTATGTCTTCCTAGTTACTTAATGACCAAGAACTCCCTGAGCTATGTCTGCCTAGTTCCTCAATGACCAAGAACTTCCTGAGCTAGGTCAACCTTGTTACTCAAAGATACAAAACTCTCTGTGCTATATGTGCCTAGTTACTCAATGACCAAGGACTACCTGAGCTATATCTGCCTAGTTACTCAATGACCAAGAACACTCTGAGCTTGGTCGGCCTTGTTACTAAATGACCAAGAACTTACTGAGCTGGGTTGCCTAATTACTCAATGACCGAGAAATTCCTGAGCTAGTTTTGTCTTGTTACTCAATGACAAGTAAGACCTGAGCTATGTCTGCCTAGTTACTCAATGACCAAGAACTCCCTCTGATATGTCTACCTAGTTACCTAGTGACCAAGAACTCCCTGAGCTAGGTCGGCCTTTCTACTCAACGACCAAGGACTTCCTGAGCTAGGTCTGCCTAGTTACTCAATGACCAAGATCTTCCTGAGCTAGGTCTGCCTAGTTACTCAAAGATCAAGAACTCCCTGTGCTATGTCTGCCTAGTTACTCAATGACCAAGAACTTTCTGAGTTATGTCTGCCTTGTTACACAATGACCAAGACCTTCCCGAGATATATCTGCTTAGTTACTCAATGACCTAGAACTTTCTAAAGTATATCTGCCTAGTTACTCAAAGATCAAGAACTTCCTAAAGTATATCTCCCTTGTTACTCAAAATTCAAGAACTTCCTAAGCTATTTCTGCCTAGTTACTCAATGATCAGGAACATTCTAATCGTAATCTGCCTAGTTACTCAATGACAAAGAACTCGCTGAGCTATATCTGTCTAGTTACACAATAACCAAGAACTATGTGAGCTATGTTTGCCTTGTTACTCAATGATCAATAACATCCTGAGCTATGTGTGCCTAGTTACTCAATGACCAAGAACTTCCTGAGCAATGTCTGCCTAGTTACTCAATGACCATGAACTCCTTAGTTGTGTCTGACTACTTATTCAATGACCAAGAACTTACTGAGCTATGTCTACCTACTTACTTAATGACCAAGAATTCCCTGAACTATGTGTGCATACTTACTCAATGTCCAAGAACTTCCTGAGCTATATCTCCCTTCTTACTCAGTGACCAAGAACGTCCTGATCTATGTTTGCCTAGTTGCTCAATGACTGAGAACTTACTGAGCTATGTCTCCCTAGTTACTCAATGACCAAGAACTTCCTGAGCTATATATGCCTAATTACTCAATGACCAAGAACTTCCTGATCTATGTCTTCCTACTTGCTCATTGACCAACAACTCCCTGAGCTATGTCTTCCACTTATTCAATGACCAACCACTCCCTGAGCTTGGTCTCCCTACTTGCTCAATTACCAAGAACTTCCTGAGCTATATATGCTTAATTACTCAATGACCAAGAACTTTCTGAGCTATATCTCCCTTCTTACTCAATAACCAAGAACTTCCTGATCTCTGTTTGCCTAGTTGCTCTATGACCCAGAACGTCCTGTGAAATGTCTGCCTAGTTACTCAATGACCAAGAACTCCCAGAGCTCTGTCTCCCTACTTACACAATGACCAAGATTCCCTGAGCTATGTCTTCCTAGTTACTCAATGAAAAAGAACTCCTGAGTTATGTCTGACTACTTACTCAATGACCATGAACTTTTTCAGCTTTGACTCCCTACTTACTCAATGACCAAGAACTCCCTGACCTTTGTCTGCCTAGTTACTCAGTGACTAAGAACTCCCTGAGCTAGTTCTTCCTTGTTACTCAATGACCAAGAACTTCCTGAGCTATATTTCCCAACTTACTCAATGATCAAGAACTCCCTGAGATTGTGGGCCTAGTTATTCACTGTCTAAGAACTCTCTGTGTTATGTCTGCCTAGTTACTCAATGACCAAGAATTTGCTGAGCTATGTCTCGCTACTTATTCAATGACTAAGTACTCCTTGAGCTATTTCTGTCTAGTTAGTCAATGACAAAAAACTCCCTGAACTTTGTCGGCCTAGTTACTCAATGCCCAAAAACTTCCTCAGCTATGCCTGCCTAGTTACTCAAACCAAGAACTTCCTGAGCTATGTCTGCCTTGCTAAGCAATGACCAAAAATTCCTGAGTTATGTTTTCCTAGTAGCTCAGTGACCTAGAACTTCCTGAGTAATGTCTGCCTAGTTACTCAATGACCAAGAACTTCCTTAGCTAGTTCCACCCAGTTACTTAAAGATCAAGAACTCCTTGAGCTATGTCTGCCTAGCTACTCAATGACCAAGACCTCCCTGTGCTATGTTTACCTAGTTTCCTAATGACCAAGAACTCCTTGAGCTAGGTCTGCCTTGTTACTCAATGACCAAGAACTTTCTGAGTTAGGTCTGCCTTGTTACTCAATGACCAAGACATTACTGAGCTAGTTTTGCCTAGTTTCTCAAAGATCAAGAACTCCTTGAGCTATGTCTGCCTAGTTACTCAATGACCAAAACTTCCTGAGCTAGGTGTGTCTTGTTACTCAATGAATAAGAACTACCCAAGATATGTCTGCATAGTTACTCAATGACCAAGACCTTCCTAAATTATATCTGCCTAGTTACTCAAAGATCAAAAAATTCCAGAGCTATATCTTCCTAGTTACTCAAAGATCAGGTGCTTTCTAAAGTATATGTTCCTTTCTACTCAGAGATCAAGAACTTCCTAAGCTATCTCCCTAGATTCTCAAGGATCAAGAACTTCCTGAGCTATATCTACCTGGTTACTCACAGATCAAGTTCTTCCTACAGAATATTTGCCTATTTACTTAATGACCAAGAAAGTCCTGAACTATTTCTGCCTAGTTCCTCAAAGATCTAGAACTTCCTAAAGTATATCTGCCTATTTACTAAAAAATCAGGAGCTTCCTAAGCTATCTCTGCCTAATTACTCAATAATCAGGAAATTTCTAAGCTTTATCTGCCTAGTTACTCAATGAACAAAAACTTCCTGAGCTGGTCTCCCTACTTAATCAATCACCACGTACTCCCTGAGCTATGTCTGCATATTACTCAATGACAAAGAACTTCCTGATCTTTGTTTGCCTAGTTGCTCAATGACCTCGAACGTCCTGAGCAATGTCTGCCTAGTTACTCAATGAACAAGAACTCCCTGATCTATGTCTTCCTTCTTAAACAATGACCAAAACTCCCTGATTTATGTCTGCCTAGTTACTCAATGACAAGAAAGACCTGAGCTATGTCTGCCTTGTTACCCAATGACCAAGAAGATCCTGAACTATGTCTTCTTACTTACTCACTCACCAAGAATTCTCTGAGCTTTGTCTTCTTAGTTACTCAATGACCAAGAAGTACCTGAGCTATGTCTGCCTTGTTACTCAATGACCAATAACTTCCTGAGCTATGTTTTCCTAGTTGTTCATTGACCAAGAACCTCCTGAGCTATGTCTGCCTAGTTACTCAATGAACCATAATTCCTGAGCTAGGTCTGCCTAGTTACTCAAAGATCAAGAACTCCCTGAGCTATATATGCTTCGTTACTCAATGACCTAGAACTTCCTGAGCTATGTCTGCCTAGTTACTTAATGACCAAGAACTCCCTGAGCCATATCTGCCTCGTTACTCAATGACCAAGAACTTCCTGAGCTAGGTCTACCTAGTTACTCAAAGATACAAAACTCTCTGAGCTATGTTTGCCTAGTTACTCAATGACCTAGGACTCCCTGAGCTATATCTGCCTAGTTACTCAGTGACCAGGAACTCCCTGAGCTTGGTCGGCCTTGTTACTTAATGACCAAGAACTTACTGAGATAGGTTGCCTAGTTATTCAATGACAGCGAAATTTCTGAGCTAGTTGTGCCTAGTTACTCAATGACATGTAAGACCTGAGCTATGTCTGCCTAGTTACTCAATGACCAAGAACTTCCTGAGCTAAGTCTGTCTTGTTACTCAGTGACCAAGAAATTCCCAAGATATGTCTGCATAGTTACTCAACGACCTAGAACTTCCTAAATTATATCTGCCTAGTTACTCAAAGATCGAGAAATCCCTGGGCAGTATCTTCATAGTTATTCAAAGATCAGATGCTTTCTAAAGTATATCTTTCTACCTTATCAGAGATCAATAACTTCCTAAGCTATCTGCCTAGTTACTAAATGATCAAGAACTTCCTGAGCTATGTCTGCCTAGCTACTCAAAGTTCAAGTGGTTCCTACAGAATATCTGCGTAGTTACTCATTGACCAAAAATGTCCTGAACTATTTCTACCTAGTTACTCAAACATGAAGTACTTCATAAAGTATATGGCCTAGTTACTCAAAAATCAACAACATCCTAAGCTATTTCTGCCTAGTTACTCAAAGATCAGGAATGTCCTGAGCTATGTATGCTTAGTTACTCAAAGATCAAGTACTTCCTACAGAATATCTAGGTAGTTACTCAATGACCAAGAATGTCCTGAACTATTTCTGCCTAGTAACTCAAAGATCAAGAACTTTCTAAAGTATGTCTCCCTTGTTACTCAATGATCAGGAACATTCTAATCTGAATCTGCCTAGTTAATCAGTGACAAAGAACTCGCTGAGGTATATCTGCCTAAGTACTCAATGACCAAGAACTACCTGAGCTATGTCTGCCTTGTTACTCAATGTTCAAGAACATCCTGAGCTGTGTGTGCCTAGTTACTCAATGAACAAGAACTTCCTGAGCAATGTCTGACTAGTTACTCAATGACCATGAACTCCTTAGTTATGTCTGACTACTTATTCAATGACCAAAAACTTACTGAGCTATGTCTACCTACTTACTTAATGAGCAAGAATTCCCTGAACAATGTCTGCATAGTATCTCAATGACCAAGAACTTCCTGAGGAATATCTCCCTTCTTACTCAATGACCAAGAACTTCGTGATCTATGTTTGCCTAGTTGCTCAATGACTGAGATCTTCCTGAGCTTTGTCTGCATAGTTACTCATTCACCAAGAACTCCCTGATCTATGTCTCCCTACTTACTCAATGACCAAGAACTCCCTGAGATATATCTGCCTAGTTACTCGATGACCGAGAACTACCTGAGCTATGTCTGTCTAGTTACTCAATGACCAAGAAGTTCCTGAGCTATGTCTTCCTACTTACTAGTGACCAAGAAGTCCCTGAGCTATGTCTTCCTAGTTATTTAATGACCAAGAACTCCCTGAGCTATGTCTACCTACTTCCTCATTGACCTACAACTTACTGAGCTAGGTCAACCTAGTTACTCAAAGATACAAAACCCTCTGTGCTATATGTGCCTAGTTACTCAATGACCAAGGCCTACCTGAGCTATATTTGCCTAGTTACTCAATGACCAAGAACTCGCTGAGCTAGGTCGGCCTTGCTACTCAATGACCAAGGACTTCCTGAGCTAGGTCTGCCTAGTTACTCAATGACCAAGATCTTCCTGAGCTAGGTCTGCCTAGTTACTCAAAGATGAAGAACTCCCTGAGCTATGTCTACCTAGTTACTCAATTACCAAGAACATTCTGAGCTAGGTCTGCCTTGTTACACAATGACCAAGACCTTCCCGAGATATATCTGCATTGTTACTCAATGACCTAGAACTTTCTATAGTATATCTGCCTAGTTACTCAAAGATCAAGAACTTCCTAAAGTATATCTCCCTTGTTACTCAAAATTCAAGAACTCCCTAAACTATTTCTGCCTAGTTACTCAATGACTGAGAACTACCTGAGCTATGTCTGCCTAGTTACTCAATGAACTAGAAGTTCCTGAGCTACGTCTTCCTACTTACTCAACGACCAAGAAGTCCCTGAGCTATGTCTTCCTAGTTACTCAATGACCAAGAACATCTTGAGCAATGTCTGCCTTGTTTATCAATGACCAAGAACTTCCTGAGCTATGTTTTCCTACTTGCTCAATGACCTAGAACTTCCTGAGCTATGTCTGCCTAGTTACTTAATGACCAAGAACTCCTTGAGCCATATCTGCCTAGTTACTCAATGACCAAGGACTTCCTCAGGTATGTCTACCTAGTTACTCAAAGATACAAAACGCTCTGGGCTATGTTTGCCTAGTTACTCAATGACCAAGGACTCCCTGAGCTATATCTGCCTAGTTACTCAGTGACCAGGAACTCCCTGAGCTTGGTCCGCCTTGTTACTGAATGACCAAGAACTTACTGAGATAGGATGCCTAGTTACTCAATGACAGAGAAATTTCTGACCTAGTTGTGCCTAGTTACTCAATGACAAGTAAGACCTGAGCTATGTCTGCCTAGTTACTCAATGACCAAGAACTCCCTGTGCTATGTCTACCTAGTTACTCAATGACCTAGAACTCCCTGAGCTAGGTCGGCCTTGTTACTCAATGACCAAGGACTTCCTGAGCTATGTCTGCCTAATTACTCAATGACCAAGATCTTCCTGATCTAGTTCTGCCTCGTTACTCAAAGATCAAGAACTCCCTGAGCTATGTCTGCCTAGTTACTCAATGACCAAGAACTTTCTGAGCTAGGTCTGCCTTGTTACGCAATGACCAAGACCTTCTCGAGATATGTCTGCATAGTTACTCAATGACCTAGAACTTTCTAAAGTATATCTGCCTAGTTTCTCAAAAATCAAGAAATTCTTAGGCAATATCTTCCTAGTTACTCAATGATCAGGTACTTTCTAAAGTATATCGGCCTACCTACTCAAATATTAAGAACTTCCTAAGCTATCTGCCTAGTTACTAATGGATCAAGAACTTCCTGAGCTATGTCTACCTTGTTACTCAGATATCAAGTTCTTCCTACAGAATATCTGCCTATTTACTGAATGTCCAAGAAAGTCCTGAAGTATTTCTGCCTAGTTAATCACAGATCAAGAACTTCCTAAGCTATTTCTGCCTAGTTACTCAATGATCAGGAACTTTTTAAGTTTTATCTGCCTAGTTACTCAATGACCAAGAACTTCCTGAGCTAGGTCTGCCTACTTAATCAATGACCAAGAAGTCCCTGAGCTATGTCTGACTGGTAACTCAATGAAAAAGAAATTCCTGAGCTATTTCTGCCTAGTTACTCAAAGATCAAGTCCTTTCTAAAGTTTATCTGCCTACCTAATTAGAGATCAAGAACTTCCTAAGCTTTATCTGCCTTTTTACAAAAAGATCTAGAACTTCCTAAGCTATCTTTGCCTAGTTACTCGATGATCAAGTACTTCCTTCAAAATATCTGCCTAGTTACTCAATAACCATGATCATCCTGAACTATTTCTGCCTAGTTACTCAAAGATCAAGAACTTTCTAAAGTATATGGCCTAGTTACTAAAAATCAAGAACTTCCTAAGCTATTTCTGCCTAGTGATTCAGTTATCAGGAGTTTCTAAGCTTTATCTGCCTAGCTACTCAATGACCAAGAAGTCCGTGAGCTACGTCTGCCTAGTTACTCAATGAACCACAACTCCTGTGTTTTGTCTGACTACTTACTCAATGAACATGAACTTCCTGAGCTTTGTCTCCCTTCTTATTCAATGACCAAGAACTCCATGAGCTTTGTCTGCCTAGTTACTCAGTGACTAAGAACTCCCTGAGCTAGGTCTGCCTTGTTTCTCAATGACCAAGAACTTTCTGAGCTATATCTCCCTACTTACTCAATGACCAAGAACTCCCTGAGCTTGTGTGCCTAGTTATTCAGTGTCTAAGAACTTACTGAGGTATGTCTGCCCAGTTACTCAATGACCAAGAACTTTCAGAGCAATGTCTCCCTACTTACTCAATGACCCAGAACTCCCTGAGCTATGTCTGCCTAGTTGCTCTATGACAAAAAAAAAAACTCCCTGAGCTATGTCTGCCTAGTTACTCAATGCCCAAAAATTTCCTAAGCTATGCCTGCCTAGTTATTCAAACCAAGAACTTCCTGAGCTATGTCTCCCTACATAATAAATGATCAAGAAATCCCTGAGCTATATCTGCCAAGTTACTCAATGACCAAGGCTTCCTGAGCTGGGTCTGCCTAATTACTCAATGACCAAGAACTTCCTGTGCTATTTCAGCATAGTTATGTAATGACCACGAACTCCTGAATTATGTCTCACTACTTAATCCATGACCAAGGACTTCCTGAGCTATGTATGCCAACTTACTCAATGAACAAGAACCCCCTGAGCTATGTCTGCCAAGTTTATCCATGACCAAGAACTCCCTGAGCTATGTCTCCATACTTACTCAATAACCAAGAACTCCCTGAGCTATGTCTCCATACTTACTCAATAACCAAGAACTTCCTGAGCTATATCTCCCTACTTACTCAGTAACCAAGAACTTCCTGAGCTATGTTTGCCTAGTGACTCACTGACATAGAACTCCTGAGTTATATCTGCCTTGTTACTCAATGATCAAGAAATTCCTGAGCTATGACTCCCTACTTGCTCAATGACCAAGAACTCCCTGAGCTATGTCTCCCTAGTTGCTTAATGACTAAGAACTTCCTGAGCTAGGTCTGCCTAGTTACTCAATGACCTAGAACTTCCTAAAGTATATCTGCCTAGTTACTCAAACATCAAGAAATTACTGACCTATTTCTGCCTAGTTACTCATAGATCAGGTACATTCTAAAGTAAAATCTGCCTACCTACTCAGAGACCAAAAATTTTCTAAACTATCTGTCTAGTTATTCAAAGATCAAGAACTTCCTTAGCCATGTTTGCTTAGTTACTCAATGACCAAGAACACCCTGAGCGAGGTCTGCCTTGTTACTCAATGACCAAGAACATCCCGAGTTATGTCTGCATAGTTGCTCAATGACCTAGAACTTCCTAAAGTATATCTGCCTAGTTACTAAAAAATAAAGAAATTACAGAGCTATTTCTGCCTAGTTACTCAAAGATCAGGTACATTCTAAAGTATATCTGACTACCTACTCAGAGATGAAGAACTTCATAATTTTTGTCTGCGTAGTTACTAAAAGATCAAGAACTCCCTGAGCTATGTCTGCCTAGTTACGAGATGACAAAAAAACTCCCTGAGCTTTGTCTGCCTAGTTGCTCAATACCCAAAAACTTCCATAGCTATGCCTGCCTAGTTACTCAAACCAAGATCTTCCTGAGCTATGTCTGCCTTGTTACTCAATGACCAAGAAATTCCTGAGCTAGGTCAGCTGAGTTGCTCAAAGATCAAGAACTCCTTGAGCTATGTCTGCCTACTTAATCCATGACCAAGAACTACCTGAACAATGTTTGCTTAGTTACTCAATGACCAAGGACTCCGTGAGCTAGGTCTGCATTGTTACACAAAGACCAAAAACTTCCTGAGCAATATCTGCCTAGTTACTCAATGACCTAGAACTTCCTAAAGTATATCTGTCTAGTTACTCAAACATCAAGAAATTACTGACCTATTTCTGCCTAGTTCCTCAATGATCTGGTACTTTCTAAAGTATATCTGCCTACCTACTCAGAGATCATGAACTTCCTAAGTTTTTTCTGCCTAGTTACTAAAAGATCAAGAACTTCCTGAGCTATTTCTGCCTAGTTACTCAAAAATTAAGTACTTCTTACACAATATCTGTCTATTTACTCAATGACCAAGAATGTCCTAAACGACTTCTGCCTAGTTACTCAAAGAACAAGAACTTCCTAAAGTATATGTCCTAGTTATTCAAAAATCAAGAACTTCCCAAGCTATGTCTGCCTAGTTCCTCAGTGATCAGGAACTTTCTAAGATTTATCTGCCTAGGAATTCAATGACCAAGAAATCTCTGAGCTTCTGTGCCTAGTTATTCAATGACTAAGAACACCCTAGCTATGTCTGCCTAGTTACTCAATGACCAAGAACATCCTGAGCTATGTCTCCCTGCCTACTCATTGACCAACAACTCCCTGAGCTATGTCTTCCACTTATACAATGACCAAGAACACCCTGAGCTTTGTCTCCCAGCTTATACATTGACCAAGAACTTCCTGAGCTATACATGCCTAATTACTCAATGACCAAGAACTTCCTGAGCTAAATCTCACTTCTTACTCAATTACCAAGAACTTCCTGATCTATGTTTGCCTAGTAGCTTAAGCCCCAGAACGTCCTGAGAAATGTCTGCCTAGTTACTCAATGACCAAGAACTCCCTGAACTATGTCTCCCTAGTTGCTCAATGACAAAGACTCCCTGAGCTATGTCTGCCTAGTTACTCAATGAATAAGAACTTCCTGAGCTAGGTCTGCCGAGTTGCTCAAAGATCAAGAACTCCTTGAGCTATGTCTGCCTACTTAATCCATGACCAAGAACTCCCTGAACTATGTTTGCTTAGTTACTCAATGACCAAGGACTCTGTGAGCTAGGTCTGCCTTGTTAATCAAAGACCAATAACTTCCTGAGCTATATCTGCCTAGTTACTCAATGACCTAGAACTTCATAAAGTATATCTGCCTAGTTACTCAAACATCAAGAAATTACTGACCTATTTCTGCCTAGTTATTCCAAGATCGGGTACTTTCTAAAGTATATCTGCCTACCTACTCAGAGATCATGATCTTCCTAAGTTTTTTCTACCTCATTACTAAAAGATCAAGAACTTCCTGAGCTATGTCTGCTGAGTTACTCAAAGATTAAATACTTCTTACAGAATATCTGTCTATTTACTCAATGACAAAGAATGTCCTAAACTATTTCTGCCTAGTTACTCAAAGAACAAGAACTTCCTAATGTATATGTCCTAGTTACTCAAATATCAAGAATTTCTCAAGCTATTTCTGCCTAGTTCCTCAGTGATCATGAACTTTCTAAGATTTATCTGCCTAGTTATTCAATACAAAGAAATCCCTGTGCTTCTGTGCCTAGTTATTCAATGACTAAGAACTTCCTGAGCTTTATCTGCCTAGTTACTCAATGACAAAGAACTTCCTGAGCTATGTCTTCCACTTATTCAATGACCAAGAACTTCCTGAGCGATGTCTCCCTACTTACTCATTGACCAACAACTCCCATGAGCTATGTCTTCCACTTATTCAATAACCAAGAACTCCCTGAGCTTGGTCTTCCTACTTACTCAATGACCAAGAATTTCCTGAGCTATATATGCCTAATTACTCAATGAACAAGAACTTCCTGAGCTATATCTCCCTTCTTAGTCAATTTCCAAGAACTTCCTGATCTATGTTTGCCTAGTTGCTCTATGACACAGAACGTCCTGAGAAACGTCTGCCTAGTTACTCAATGTCCAAGAATTCCCAGAGCTATGTGTCTCTACTTAATTACCAAGTCTCCCTGAGCTATGTCTGCCTAGTTACTCAATGAATATGAACTCCTGAGTTATGTCTGACTACTTACTCAATGACCATGAACTTCCTGAGCTTTGTCTCCCTACTTACTCAATGACCAAGAATTCCCTGAGCTTTGTCTGCCTAGTTACTCAGTGACTAAGAACTCCCTGAGCTAGGTCTGCCTAGTTACTCAATAACCAAGAACTCCCTGAGCTATATTTCCCGACTTACTCAATGATCAAGAACTCCTTGAGATTGTGTGCCTAATTATTCAGTGTCTAAGAACTCCCTGAGCTATGTCTGCCTAGTTATTCAATGACCAAGAACTTTGTGAGCTATGTCTCCCTACTTACTCAATGACCAAGTACTCCCTGAGCTTTGTCTGCCTAGTTACTCAATGACAAAAAACTCCCTGAGCTTTGTATGCCTAGTTCCTCAATGCCCAAAAACTTCCTCAGCTATGCCTGCCTAGTTACTCAAACCAAGAACTTCCTGAGCTTTGTCTGCCTTGTTACTCAATGACCTAGAAATTCCTGAGCTAGTTCTGCCGAGTCCTCAAAGATCTATATGTGGTGGGAGGGGGAAGAGACCTTCAATAAGGATATACAGGGATGGAAAAAAATATTCGGAGGGAAAGCTGAACACAAAGAAAATAAATGTGTAGTTATCTTATTTGCATTTTCACCCTTGATAAGCCATGCTTATGATTATGATCCTCTGTATAGTTATTGTTAACTCTACTGCCTTTTTTTTAATTCTTTCTACTTTTTTTTGATAAGTACAAATAAAGAAAATAAAAAGAACTCCTTGAGCAATGTCTGCCTACTTAATCCATGACCAAGAACTCCCTGAGCTATGTCTGCCTAGTTACTCAATGACGAAGAACTTACTGTGCTATGTCTACCTAGTTACCCAATGACCTAGAACTGCCTGAGCTTTGTCTGCCTAGTTACTCAGTGACTAAGAACTCCCTGAGCTAAGTCTTCTTTGTTACTCAATGACCAAGAACTTCCTAAGCTATATCATCCAACTTACTCAATGATCAAGAACACCCTGAGATTGTGTGCCTAGTTATTCAGTGTCTAAGAACTACCTTAGCTATGTCTGCCTAGTTATTCAATGACCAAGAACTTCCTGAGCTATGTCTGCCTAGTCACTCAATGACAAAGAACTTCCTGAGCTATGTCTTCCACTTATTCAGGGACCAAGAACTTCCTGAGCCATGTCTCCCTACTTACTCATTAACCAACAACTCCCTGAGATTGTGTGCCTAGTTATTCAGTGTCAAAGAACTCCCTGAGCTATGTTTGCCTAGTTATTCAATGACCAAAAACTTCCTGAGCTATATCTGCCTAGTTACTCAATGACCTAGAACTTCCTAAAGTATATCTGCCTAGTTACTAAAACATCAAGAAATTACTGACCTATTTCTGCTTAGTTCCTTAAAGATCAGGTACTTTCTAAAGTATATCTTTCTCCCTACTCAGAAATCATGGACTTCCTAAGTTTTTTCTGCCTAGTTACTAAAAGATCAAGAACTTCCTGAGCTATGTCTGCCTAGTTACTCAAAGATTAAGTAGTTCTTTCAGAATATCAGTCTATTTACTCAATGACCAAGAATGACCTAAATGATTTCTGACTAGTTACTCAAAGAACAAGAACTTCCTAAAGTATATGTCCTAGTTACTCAAAAATCAAGAACTTCCCAAGCTATGTCTGCCTAGTTCCTCAGTGATCAGGAACTTTCTAAGATTTATCTGCCTAGGAATTCAATGACCAAGAAATCCCTGAGATTCTGTGCCTAGTTATTCAATGTCTAAAAACTCCCTGAGCTATGTCTGCCTAGTCACTCAATGACAAAGAACTTCCTGAGCTATGTCTTCCACTTATTCAATGACCAAGAACTTCCTGAGCTATGTCTCCCTTCTTACTCATTGACCAACAACTCTATGAGCTATGTCTTCCACTTATTCAATGACCAAGAACTCCCTGTGCTTGGTCTCCCTACTTACTCAATGACCAAGAACTTCCTGAGCTATATATGCGTATTTACTCAATGACCATGAACTTCCTGAGCTATATCTCCCTTCTTACTCAATGACCAAGAACTTACTGATCAATATTTCCCTAGTTGCTTTATGACCCAGAATGTCCTGAGAAATGTCTGCCTAGTTACTCAATGACCTAGAACTTGCTAAATTATATCTGCCTAGTTACTCAAAGATCAAGAAATCCCTGAGCTATATCTTCCTAGTTACTCAAAGTTCAGGTGCTTTTTAATGTATACCTTCCATCTACTCAGAGATCAAGAACTTATTAAGCTATCGCCCTAGTTTCTCAAGGATCAAGAACTTCCTGCGCTATGTCTACCTGGTTACTCACAGATCAAGTTCTTCCTACAGAATATCTGCCTATTTACTGAATGACCAAGAAAGTCTTGAACTATTTCTGCCTAGGTCCTCAAAGATCAAGAACTTCCTAAAGTATATCTGCCTAGTTACTCAAAAATCAAGAACTTCCTAAGCTATTTCTGCATAATTACTCAATAATCAGGAAATTTCTAAGCTTTATCTGCCTAGTTACTCAATGATCAAGAACTTCCAGAGCTGGTCTCCCTACTTAATCAATGACCAAGTACTCCCTCAGCTATGTCTGCCTATTACTCAATGACCAAGAACTTCCTGATCTATGTTTGCCTAGTTGCTCAATGACCTAGAACGTCCTGAGCAATGTCTGCCTAGTTACTCAATGAACAAGAACTCCCTGAGCTATGTCTCCCTTCTTACTCAATGACCAAGTCTCTATGAGCTATGTCTGCCTAGTTACTCAATGACAAGAAAGACCTGAGCTATGTCTGC
>PVIH01018871.1:9219-37232 GCA_004025045.1 Sigmodon hispidus
ATCTTTAGTGTATAGAAGGGCTACTGATTTCTTTGAGTTAATCTTGTATCCTGCTACATTGCTGAAGGTGTTTATCAGCTGTAGCAGTTCCTTGGAAGAATTTTGTGGGTCACTTATGTATACAGTCATATCATCTGCAAATAGAGATAGCTTCACTTCTTCTTTTCCAATTTGTATCCCCTTAATCTCTTTTCATTCCCTTATTGCTTTAGCTAAAACTTTGAGAACAATATTGAATAGATAAGGGGAGAGAGGACATCCTTGTCTAGTTCCTGATTTTAGTGGGATTGCTTTGAGTTTTTCTCCATTAAGTTTGATACTGACTGTCTACTTCTTGTAAATCGCCTTAATTATATTTAGGTATTCTCCCTGTATTCCTGATTTCTCCAGGGCTTTAATCATAAAGGAGTGTTAGATTTTGTCAAAGGCTTTTTCCGCATCTAAGGATATGATTATGTGGTTTTGTTCCTTTAGTTTGTTTATATGATGGATAACATTTACAGTTTTTCGTATGTTAAACCAGCCCTGCATTTCTGGGATGAAGCCTACTTGGTCATGGTGGATGATATCTTTTATGCATTATTGTATACGGTTTGCCAAAATTTTGTTGAGAATTTTTGCATCAATATTCATGAGGGAAATTGGTCTGTAATTCTCCTTCTTTGTTGTGTCTTTGAGTGGCTTGGGTATTAGGGTGATTGTGGTCTCATAAAAGGAATTTGACAATATTCCTTCAGTTTCTACTGTGTGAAATAGTTTGAGGAGTAATGGTAGTAATTCTTCTTTGAATGTCTGGTAGAATTCGGCACAAAAACCATCTGGACCAGGGCTTTTATTTTTGGGGAGGTTTTTAATGACAGCTTCAATTTCCTTAAGGGTTATAGGCCTGTTTAGGTAATTAATCTGATCTTCATTTAATTTTGGTAGGTGGTACCTGTCCAGAAAGCTGTCCATTTCTTCTAGGTTTTCCATTTTTGTGGAATACAGATTTTCAAAATGTGACCTGATAATTCTCTGTATTTCCTGGGGGTCTGTTGTTATGTTCCCCTTTTCATTTCTGATTTTGTTGATTTGAACACTCTCTCTCTCTGTTTTTTGATTAGTTTGGCTAAGGGCTTATCTATCTTGTTGACTTTCTCAAAGAACCAACTCTTAGATTCGTTGATTCTTTGTATTGTTCTTTTTGTTTCAATTGTATTGATTTCAGCTCTAAGTTTGATTATTTCCTGCCATCTACTCCTTCTAGGTGAGTTCGCTTCTAATTATTCTAAGGCTTTCAGCTGAGCTGTTAGGTCTCTAGTGTGGGATTTCTCTAGGTTTTTCATATAGGCATCTAGCGCTATGAACTTTCCTCTTAAGACTGCTTTCATTGTCAAGTTTGGATACGTTGTGGATTCATTTTCCTTATATTCTAGGAAGACTTTGATTTTTTTCTTAATTTCTTCCTTGACCCAGAGATGGTTCAGCTGAGTGATGTTTAGTTTCCATGAGTTGATAGGCTTTCTTTGGGTTTTGATGTTGTTGAATTCTAACTTTAGGCCCTGGTGGTCCGATATGTTACAAGGGATTATTTCCATTTTTTTGTATCTGCTGATATTTGCTTTATGACCAATTATGTGGTCAATTTTGGAGAAAGTTCCATGAGGAGCTGAGATATATGTATATTCCTTTGCGTTTAGGTGGAAGCTTGTGTAGATATCTACTAAATCCATTTGCATCATAACCTCTTTTAGACTCCTTATTTCTCTGTTGAGACTCTGTCTGGTTGATCTATCCAGGGTTGAAAGTAGGGTATTGAAATCTCCCACTATTAGGGTGTAAGAATTGATGTGGGATTCGAGCTTTAGCAGTGTTTCTTTTACATAAGTAGGGCCCTTATATTAGGGGCATAAATATTTAAGACTGAAATCTCCTCTTGACCATTTTTTCCTGTGATGAATAAGTAGTGACCATCTTGGTCCCTTTTAATTGCTTTTAGCTTAAAGTCTACTTTGTTAGATATTAGGATTGCAACCCCTGCTTGTTTCTTAGGACTGTTTGACTGGAAAATCTTTTCCCAACCCTTTATTCTAAGCCTGTGTCTGTCTTTGCAGTTCAGGTATGTTTCTTGTAGGCAACAGAAGGATGGCTTCTGTTGTTGTAACCATCTTGTTAGTGTGTGACGTTTTATAGGAGAGTTGAGACCATTGATATTAAGGGAAGTTAGTGACCATTGATTCATATTTCCTGCCATTTTTGGTGGTAACTTGTTTGCATTTCCTTTCTCTGGGGTATTCTTCTGTGGAATTATTGATTGTGATTTCGTGGGTCCTTAGGTTGGAGTTTTCCCTCTAATACTCTCTGTAGTGCTGGATTGGTAGATAGATATTCTTTCAGTCTGACTTTGTCCTGAAATACCTTGTTTACTCCATCTATGGTGATTGATAATTTTGCAGGATATAGTATTCTAGTTTGGCAGCCATGCTCTTTTAGCATCTGTATAACTTCTGACCAAGGCCTTCTAGCTTTCATTGTTTCCATTGAATAGTCAGGCGTTATTCTGATGGGTCTGCTTTTATATGTGAGTTGGCCTTTTTCTTTTCCAGCTCTTAAAATTTTTTCTTTGTTCTGTATGTTTTGTGGCTTGATTATAATGTGCCGCGCTGACTTTTGGTGTGGGGGGGTCATATCTATTTGGTGTTATGTAAGCTTCTTGTATCTTTATAGGCATTTCCTTCTTCAGGTTAGGGAAGTTTTCTTCTATGATTTTATTGAAAACATTATCTGTGCCTTTGAGCTGGTATTCTTCTCCTTCTTCTATTCCTATTATTCTCAAATTAGGTCTTTTCATGGTGTCCCAGATTTCCTGAACATTTTGATTTATGGCTTTTTTAGTTTTACTATTTTCTTTGACTGATAAATCTATTTGAGCTACTGAGTCTTCCACTTCAGAGATTCTATCTTCCATCTCTTGAACTCTGTTTGTTATGCTTGTATCTGTGGTTCCAGCTTTTGTCTTCAGGTTTTCTATTTCCATCTTTGCCTCATTTTGTGCCTTTTTTATTGCTTCTATTTCAGCTTTTAGTTCCTGGCATGTTTCTTTCATAGATTTGTTCATCTCTTCCAATTTTTTGTTTGTATTTTCTTCTATTTCTTTAAGGTTATTTTTCATATCTTCTTTGAGAGCTTCGATGATCATCAAAAAGAAATTTTTGTTGTTGCTTCCTTCTGTTTCCTCTTCATTGCTCAGTTCAGGTCTTGTATTTGTAAGATCTCTACTTTCTTCTGGAGTTACCTTGTTGTTCTTTGTATTATTATGTAATTTTTTTGCACTGATGTTTGCCCATGGCTTCAGTGGTTCATGATTAGGTGGCTCCTGGTCAGTTGTGGCACTTGGGCTTGTGTGCCTCCTGTCAACTCTCTGGGCAGGGGTCTAAGTCAATCCTTCAGGGACCCCAGTCATTATCTGTTCACTCAGTTGGAGGTGGAGGTGGGTAGCCATGCAAATTCCCTCAGCAGCAGCTGGGGTGGGGGGGGGAACATGACAGGCAGACTTTATCTGTGCCTACTACAGAGTGTGCTGGGACTCACTCTGCATACAGCACCCGGTCCCTGTTTGTTTGTTTTTAAGTAATTTTACGTTTTAAGTATCTTGTGTGTGAATCTACATCCTGAGTACCTCAGTTTGAACCTGGGGTTTTCTGAGTTTGTGTTTTGTTGAGATAAGGTGTCCTGGATCACAGAATTGCCATGAAGTTTACTTGTGGCTGAGGATCGCTTTGAACTGAAGTTCATCTTCCATTGTCAAGTGCTATGGTGACAGATGTAAACCACTCAGCCTGTATCTTAGATAGGGTGTTTATTGCTATGAAGAGACACCATAAACATGGCAACTCTTATAAAGGAAAACATTTCATCGAAATGGTCCACTTATAGTTTCAGTATTGCATATAATGAAAATAGATATTAGGGAAAGGCTGGAATATCAGAGAGAAAAAGGAAAAAACTACAGCCACTTCTCATCTGCCAATTTCTCAGGCCAGTCTCTATGTAATCTTTTGATTTTAACTATTTTTTTTAACCCCACCAAGTAAGTGTCTGGGAAAGCTAAAAAACTTTTTTTCTTCCTCTGCCCAGCTATATTAACTTTTTTGTTTTACACCCCTAAAGCTGGAACTAAAGGTTTAGGTTATCATTTCCTGACTTTTATGGCTTAGCTATGTGGTTAACCTTCTGATATTCCAGACTAATATTATTAAATATATATCACTACATATCTCCTTTTCTGTAAAAAATTTAAATAAAAAATGTCATATTCTAATATTAGGAAAACTATCTACAATATGTACAGTAACTATATATAAAATATATAAGCAATAATTACATTAGTCATGTCTAGTCTAGATAGAATCAACACATTCGGGGGCTGGAGAGATGGCTCAGCGGTTAAGAGCACCGTCTGCTCTTCCAGAGGACCTGGGTTCGATTCCCAGCACCCACATGGCAGCTAACAACTGTCTGTAGTTCCAGTTCCAGGCAAACACCAAGGCAAATAAATAAATAAAGTTTTTTTTTTTAAAAAAAAAAAAAAAGAATCAACACATTCAAAGAAAATATTTTATTATTTATCTCATTTTGGTGAGTCTAATTTATTTTTATTTAATTTGTATTATTAATTTAAAAACTATCTTTTGATTTTTTTTAAACCTATATAATTTAGTTTTTTGTGGATTTTTAAAACTGTCATTAAAAAATTATAACTATATTTATTTTATTTTTAATACCTTTAGATACCTAAGAAGGAAATAATATTAAATAAGTAAACAGAAAGTATAAACAAGCAACTTTTAAAATATGCAAAAAACAAATCAGTTTACTGCCTGGACAGTCACCTGTGGGGGCCCAGAGCAGTTTGACCACACAACTGCCATGACACAGGCTTAATGAAAGCCAGACAGAAAGCAGGCCCTTTCTTGCAATACCAGGAAGGACCGAAGGGCCCAAGTGCAGTCACCATTTGGGGAGGAGCCAGCACCTAAGGGAAAATAGGTGACATTCCAAACATTCCTGGGAAAGGGACCGGTAGTCCCTATCTACAATAGGCTCAGCAACGATTCAAGATTCTCTAGTTGTCTTTTTCCAGAAGCTACTGTCCTGCCCTTTGACACCATTCTCAGTAAGATTCAAACTTGCCAGGACCTTCCAATTCTACCCAGCTGGCCTTGAACACTTGATCAGCTGGCTTCACCTTACAAGCCTAAACGACCATACACATCTCAAGTACAAATGTCTATATTTTTTAATTTCATTTTTCTTTATTCTCACCCAAAAAATGTTAATAAATTTAATCTAGAGACTATAAAAAAATGTTCCCTACGTCACCAAAGCTGGTCTTAATCCTGGATATTGGCTGAGAATGTGCTGGGTTATTTTGGGGTCCCAAATGTAGCTCAAGAAACCCCATTTTGCATTCTAGTAGCTATTTTATAAAAAAGTAAAATAAAGTTTAGTTTCTCACTTCTGGTGGAGGTGGGTGCTGCTCAGATCTGGGAGAAGAATAGTCATGCCTGATTAGTCCTGGGAAAAGAACATGTCCTAAAAGAATAGAGCTAGCAGGGGGTCTCCCCAGTTCTGAGAGAAGAATTCCTACCTGCCCAGCTCTGGGAGATCAGCCAAGACATCAGCCCAGGTCTGGGAAAGGAATAGTTTCTCACTTGACTAGTTCTGGGAAAAACCCGCTCCTCCAGGTAGGGCCCCGGTGGGGTCCATCCAGGTGGGGTCCAAAGATACTCTGGGGCAGAAAGACCCTAAGCATGAGCCAGTCAGTAGGATATCAGCTGTACCCCCAAGCAACCAACTTTGTTGTAGCTTTTTTCTATAAAAAAAATCCCTTGTAGCTAAGGGCACCAGCTACTTCCTGCTCTGTTGTCAGAGAAACTTGAAGTATGCTCCCTGCCTGGGTTGTATTGTGCTGCCAATAAACCTTGCTGTTTGCATTCCGGACATTTCTGGCTTCAGTGGTGTCTCTGTGGGTCGAGCTCTGGACACAGCACAAGTGAGAGAAGCCTCCATCACTGTAGATGGCTTCAGTGATTCCTCTGAGACTCTGACTCTTAAGGAACAATTGAGTAGCAGGTCCCCTAATTACCCAGTGTCTTCTTCCAGATACAAAGAATCAGTTTTCTCAATCCCCACAATGTTTATCCACATGGAGATCTAGATGGTCCATGGAACTGATAACATCAAATGTACTATAGTTAAATAACAGATTTTAGGGAAACGGTAAATTCAGGGGTATGATCATGAGCCACTCCATGAACATAGACTGAGTATTACTAACATGTGGCCTCAGCATGCACTGTTGGCTGGGATAGGCTTCATCTACCCATAGGCTTAGACAAAAAGTCAGTTTATGGAACACTGGGATGGCTTAATGGATGAGAGTTTGCCACACAAGCCCAAAGACTTTAGTGTGATCCCTAGAATCTCCTGTGGAAAAACAAATTAAGCCTTGAAAGTTAGCTTCTGAAGCAAAGCATGACCGCGAGTGCCTTTAATCCTAGCACAGGGAAAGCAGGGACATGTAGATTTCTGCAAGTTTGAAGCCAGCCTGTTGTACATAAGTATTAACTATTGAGATAGAACCTCAGCCCTCTACTACAAACATGCATAATCCTCTGGCTTTCCTTCTACTATGGAGATCACACATCTGCATCATCAGTATACCAGCCATTTATTATTTATGCTTTTTTCTGTGTTAAACCCAGTGGGTATCAACCTCTCGAGGGGTTTCATTTTCTCTACTATAAATTTATTTTAATTAAAAAAATTTCTATTTTTATTTATCTGTAATTATGTATATGAGGGCATGTGTGTGGTGTGTGTGTAGATGTAGATGACAGAAAGTATACCCAGAGACCAGAAAAGAAGTTCAGAAAACACAGAACTGTTCCAAGTGTTTCAGGGTACTGAAATCAAACACTGGATCCTAGAAAGAGTAGCAAGCACTCCTGACCTCTGAATCATTTTTCCAAAAGAATCGCTCTAGCTTTTTGAACAGGGTTTAATAAAACTGAAGTGTATAAAATCTCTAAAAGCAGGGAATTTGGGGTAATTGTTTACTCTGAAAGTTCTAGGGTGCAGGAGGTTTAGAGACAGGAGAACACCACAGTATGTAAACATAGTAAGTATAATGAACAACTATGTGGCTGTCAATGAACTGACTCTATAAATTAAAGGTACACAATGCTCTTTCATGCAAAAGTGCTTTATTTAAACCCATAGAAAAATGTAATGCTAAGAATGGTGGGAGAAAAAAATACCCAACTTGAAGGCCTCCCCAAAGAAGAAGACAGATAATAACTAAATAGTGAGAATGCTATTGCTCAACACCAATTCATGGTTCAATCAGTCTCATTATTTAAGAAATAAATATATATCCATAAATTACAAATCTTTATGTGAGATAGACAACCAAAAGGCAGAGGCCAAAGAAAGGCAGAGACAGGAAGCCTGCCTCATCCAGTCCGTTATGCTCTTTGTAATACCCTCTTTCTTTATCCCCTTCCCTGTGGCTATGGTCTCTACTACACTAATTGTGCTGGGATAAAAGCCCTAAAATTTTCAGATCTCTCTTTTTTTTAAAAAAAAAATTTTATTTTGTTTGAGGTTGGGTCTGCACTGTTGACCTTCTGTAGAAACTGAACTCCTGGTTCTTCATGTCAAAGTATCTCTCCCTCTATTCTGAGCTAATGGAACAATCTTGTTTCCCAAGTACATCCAAAATCCCTTGAATTCCTATCTTTGTGTCTCCAAGTGAGTCACATGAGTGTTGACTTTCATTTCTCAGAGCCCAGCAGCAACTTCTTATTTATTGCAAACAGGAACATGGCTTGACCTTCAGGTTGTGGGTACAGAATTCCTGACAATCCAGACACATCTTACTAACAGAGTAGATCTCCTTGGGCTGCCTTAGATTCCTGAGTGTTTCTTTGAGTTCAGAATGATGTTCAGCAAGTTTGACCAGCAGGACATCATCATTGACATTATAGACCCAATCAGGGGCAGGGCACATCTCCAGGGTCTAACGTCTCAGATGGGTAGCAGTGTTCTGCAGCAACTTTCTTGGACTGCACACAGACAGGAAGTTTTTCACAAAATTCACCTCAGTGAGCTGAGAACACAGGCTCAGTGCAGGGAGGAAGACAGATAACTCTGGTCTGATCTGACAGTGCATAGGGAGTGACTCCAAGGGTCTCTAAGAGAGGGACTCTCCAAACACCTAGGGAGGGGCAAAAGAGCTAATCTCAGGAAAGGTCAAGATAGTTATATTAAGAAGGCTGTGACTGTCAGTTAGTAGTTAGGCTCAAGGTCATTCAGAGAACATCAAGAAGGTCAAGCCCAGGATGCTCACTAATGGAAAGTTACCAGCTCAAGTCTTGTCAGTCTATGTACAGAACACACATCATCACTATGGCTATTTCTGGCTCCAGCTCTGAAGTTTCCTCTGCCCTGTCAAGCAGAAAAAACTGTATCAGTGGACAGATGGTGTCAACAGGAGAATCCAGAATGATCAGTCAGGAGACACATAGCACCATCCCTTGTTGTGCCAACCCTGAGCTCGGTGAACCTCACCTGCTTAGCACAGCCTCTGTCATGTTCAGGGTTTCCTTGTGGCTATAATCACTGTCAGTCATGTCCCATCTACTCTGGCCCTACTTGTGCACAAATAGACTTTGACCCATGTGTTGTTGTTTGTTTGTTTTACCTTTTTGGGGAGTCTGCCACCCAGGTCCCAAATCAATCACACACATATGGAGACTCATTTTTGGCTTGTTTCTTGCCAGGTTTTCTTAACTTCAATTACCCTGTCTACATTTTGCCTCTGGGCTTTTTCCTTTTTTATTCCTGTCTACCTTTTTTTTTCTTACTCCATGGTTTTCTGTGTAGCTAGGTGGCTGGCCCCGATTCCTCCTCCTTCTCTTGCTACTTCTTTCCTCTCTCCTCCCAGAGAGTTCTTCTATCTATTCTCTCTGTCTGCCAGCCCCACCTATTCTTTTTCTCACCTTGCTATTGATTGTTAATTTCTTTTTTTTTTAAATTTTTTTTTGATTTATTTATTTATTATGCATACAGTTTTACAGAAGAGGGCGCCAGACCTCATCATAGATGGTTGTGAGCCACCATGTGGTTTTGCTGGGAATTGAACTCAGGACCTCTGGAAGAACAGTCAGTGCTCTTAACCTCTGAGCCATCTCTCCAGCCCCGATTGTTAATTTCTTTATTGCACCAGTCAGGTGTTTTAGACAGGTACAGTAACAAAGAGTCACAGACTTAAACAAATGCAACATAAACAAAATTAACACACCTTAAAATAATATTCTACTACACTGATGAGAATCAGAGGCAAATAGAAACTGTTCATACAGTCCTGAGGACATGCGGACAGGGCTGACATGAAGCAAGGTGTGGTGTAAGTTCTCAAACCTTTGTAGAGCTGTTTGGCTTTCATGTGGGTCTCCAGGAAAGACCTTTTCTAAACCATGAATGCTAGAGTAGGAGAAAGACTACTAGTTATACCATTCCAGGTCATATCAATGTCTACTCAGGAGTGACTGGAAAGCCACTGATGTTTAATGTTTTGTATTTTACATTTCCTCCCTTTCCTGCTTGGTCCTTTCTTATGCCCTGCTGGTGTGGCTGTTAAGTAAACTATAGGCAAAATATATTTCAATCCAATGTGAGCAAGGCAGAGCCACTCTCCTATAAAACGTTTTAAAGCCTGGTAGGATTTACAGTACAACCCAGTGTGTTCAGGCTAAGATGAACTATAGTTCTATCAAAAAAAAAAAAAATGGTTGAAGGAAACTTAACATAGAAAAAATGGTGAGGGCTCAGTGTAGTTACACTGTTCTCTTATTTTTATTTCAATAGCCTCATACAGTGCATGTTCCCCTTGAAGCTGGGCTCCATGGGCTCCACCAGTCTAGTTCTCCTGAGTGCTGAGGTTACTAGCAATTACCACCAGGTCCAGTGTGAAAAGCACATACCTCTAGGACTTTGTTCTTCAAAGCTCTTGCCCTCTGTCTGGCAACCTTCAAATAGAAACCTCCAATGTTGTTATTCTGGCCTCAAAACTTTCTCCAATTTAAGTCCTGGGTCTTAACCCTGCAATTGTTATTTCTCTTTGTATTTTAGTATGGCTGTCCACAAGGCTCCGATTTATGTTCTCCTTTTCCTGTATAATCAGCTAGCGATAAGAGAATTGCTATTGGACTAGTTTTTTCTCTCAGTTTGTTTAGAAGAAATAGAAAGTCTAGAGAGTTTTTGTTGTACTAGGTCTCTAGTTCTTCCTGGAAATGTTTCTCCTATTATTCTCCTCTCTCAACTTGATGATCCTGTTCCCATCCTCACATCCCCATTCACAGTCCTCCTCTTGTTCCCTGGAAATGTCTTTAATTTTTCTTCACTGAGAAACTTATGCATTCCCTCTTGAGCCCTTCTTATTACTTATGGTCTCCAGGTTTGTAGATTGTAGCATGGTTATCTTTTATATCATGTAGCGAAAATCGCAGCGGCTGCGCGCAAAAATCGCAGCGGCTGCGCGCGGCAACAACAGCGGGCGGAAAGAGAGGCGGGACTTCTGGCCCGGCGCGCGCTGGCCCAGCTACGTACGGCAGCAAATTCGGCGCGTGGCTAAACTCTCTTTTGCTCTTTTATAACAAAATAAATCTTAGTTAAAACATATCAATTGGTAACGAGTTTATTCCGCGATATTTGGCGCCCAACGTGGGGCGCCATCTGTTGTAGTAAGTTTTTTTTGGCCTGTTTGGGTTTGGAGATTTGTGACTGGCACACGTGTGGTGTCGGCGGTGTGGAGCCTGGTCTGTGTGTCTGCAGCTTTTGCCCCCCAAAAGAAATGAATTATATGTTTATATATTTTAACACTGTTTGGCCCATAAGCACATTATTAATTAGCTCTTTTTTCTTAAATCAACCCATTTTTATGAATCTACCCACCACGTGGCTTGCAGCCCGTGGCTCACCTGAATTCCTATATGTTTTTTCTTTGGGGGACAGATGGCGACTAGTAAACTCTATTTTTTTTTTTACCTGGCTGCCTCTGATTCTCATTTCTTTTGGGGGGCAAAAGCTGCAGACACACAGACCAGGCTCCACACCGCCGACACCACACGTGTGCCAGTCACAAATCTCCAAACCCAAACAGGCCAAAAAAAACTTACTACAACAATATCATACCTAATATCCACTAATAAATGAGTATATACCATGATTGTCTTTCTGGTATTTATTCACAAATAAAGAAAATGTGGTACATTTATATAATAGGATATCACTCAGCTGTTAAAAGCAATGACATGAAATTTGCTGGCAATGGCTTTAACTAGAAAAGATCATCCTGAGTGATGTAACCTAGACACTCAACCAACTGCACAATGTAAAGCCTGAAGGAGCAGAATTGACAGATTAAAATTACACGGTGACGGGGCTGGAGAGATGGCTCAGCGGTTAAGAGCACCGTCTGCTCTTCCAGAGGACCCGGGTTCGAGTCCCAGCACCCACATGGCAGCTAACAACTGTCTGTAGTTCCAGTTCTAGGCAAACACCAAGGCAAATAAATAAAGTTTAAAAAAAAATTACACAGTGACATTTGCTGTCTCAAAGCCAGTGTGAAAACAACGTAAACATTCATAAGTTGCAGAAGCACACAAATGCACTCAGATCATTTGGAAAGCTTGAACTCTAAGACAGGAATGTTTCTCTCACAGCAGATTTCCTGTGGAGTCTGGGAGCAGAGAAGGGGAGAAATGAAAGATCCCTAGCTTTATATTTGTGTATTTTGTTTTGTCAGAATACAAGATTAACTCAAAAAAAAAAAATCAATGGCCTTCCTTTGTCATATACAAATGACAAAGGGTCTCAAAAAGAAATTAGAGAAACATCATCCTTTACAATAGCTGCAGAAAACATTAAATATCTTGGGGTAACGCTAACCAAGGAAGTGAAAGACCTCTATGACAAGAACTTTAAGTCATTGAAGAAAGAAATTGAAGAAGATATCAAAAAGTGAAAAGATCTCCCATGTTCTTGGATAGGTAGAATCAACATAGTAAAAATGACAATTTAACCAAAAGCAATCTACAGATTCAATGCTGTCCCCAGGAAAATTCCAACACAATTCTTCACAGACCTTGACGAAACAATACTCAATTTCATATGGAAAAAATATCAACAAAACAATTTTGTTCAATAAAACAACTTCAGGAGGCATCACCCTCCCTGACTTCAAGCTCTATAGTAATAAAGCTACAGTAATAAGAATAGCTTGTTATTGGCATAGAAACAGACATGTAGATAAATGGAATCAAATGACAACCCTGACACACATCAATGAATACCTAATTTTTAACAAAGATGTGAAAAATATACAATGGAAAAAGAAAGCATTTTCAACAAGTGGTAATAATATAACTGTATGGTGGCTTGTAGAAAAATGCAAATATATCCATGTTTATCACTCTGCACAAAACTCTAGTCCAAATAGATCAAAGACTTCAATATAAATCCAGTTACACTGAACCTGATAGAAAAAAAAGTGAGAAATACCCTTGAACACACAGGAGACCACTTCCTAACTATGACATCAGGAGCACAAAAACTGAGAGAAGCAATGAATAAATGGGCCCTCCTGAAACTGAAGCTTCTGCATGCCACTGTGCCGAAGATAAAACAACATAAAAGTTACTGAAAATCTCAGTGCCAGACATTGTATATTTCACCAAACTATTGATCAGGTAGATACTCAAAACAACACAGGCTATTGCCACTGCCTTTGAGGGTCCATCATAACTAGATAGCAAGGTGATATTTATTGTAGAAGACAACACAACATTGGTTAGAGGCCAGAGAAAGATCAGTTTGAGTTTAGAAAACTTCCTGCTGCTCAGCTTTCACAGCTCCAGAAAATAAAATATAGGTGGCTAAGAGACATCACTGATATTACCCATTTGAAAATCCTGAATGATACTATACTGCTTGGCAAGATGTATGTGGTAATATTTTGTGTATCCTCTAAGAAATAAAGCTTGCCTGAGAGAACAGAGCCAGCCACAGAGTTGCCGTAGAGATCAGGCAGTAGTTTGGTTTAGGGGAGTCTCACTATGCTTTGTTTTATGTTTGTTTGTTTACTTGTTTGACAGACTCACTATGTAGCCCTGGCTGTCCTGCCACTTACAAAGATCTACCTATCAGTGCTGTGATAAAAAGCATGCACCATCACCCTCAGCTGTTTTTACCTAATTGATTTTTAAACTCAGAGTCTGATCTCAAAATGTCAATGTTGTAGAGAATGACCTTGAATTTCTGATCCTTCCATTTCCACCTCGGAGACTTCAAGCTTGGACAAAAGCATCTTTATCAGCTGACCTACAGCCTTCCTCTTCCTCTGTTTTCCCCTCCCTTCTCCTCCTCTTCCATTCTCTCTTCTTTAAAGATAGAAATCATTTTACTTATTTTTTTATGTGCGGAATGCTTGATATGTATGTGTGCCACATGCATACTTGGTGCCTGCAGAGGCCTAAAGAATGGACATTGAATGTGGAACCGGAGTTACAGTTGTCTGTGAACTACATTGTGGGTGCTGGGAACCAAACTTGGGTCCTCTGTACTTGGGTTAAAGGTATGTGTCACCACTCCTGACATCTATGGTTAACTCTGTGGCAGGGCCTGCCTTCTAATCTCCAGACAAACTTTATTAGATACACAATGTATCACCACATTATTCTATTAAGGGGCAATCTCCATCTAATAAGTTAGATTGCCTACCACGGGGCAAGTGTGTGTGTGTGTGTGTGTGTGTGTGTGTGTGTGTGTGTGTGTGTGTGCTTCCATTGCTAGATAAACGGGCGAAGAATTTGTACAATAGACTGTTTCTAAGTTATAAAAAGATGAGAAACCTAAAAAGAAAGACAATTAAAATTTTTACTTGCTATGGGGCTTGGTGGCACACACACACACACACACACACACACACACACACACACACACACACACCTTCAATCCCAATAATGGGGAGGCATAGACAGGTAGGTCTGGTGAATTTGAGGTCAGCCAGGTCTAGATAAATTCCAGGACAGCCAGAGCTACACAGTGAGACTTTTTCCAAGAAAAAACAAACAAACAAACAAACAAAAAGCTAAATAGAAATGGTAAGAGTAAGGGAACAATAAAAAAGGTTGCCTTGGATTTGGGAGAGGCCAGATAAATCTCTGAAGTACTGAAGGTTTTTTTTAAATATCAATTTGTTTATTACTCTGTGTGTGTGTGTGTGTGTGTGTGTGTGTGTGTGTGTGTGTGTGTGTGTGTGTGTAACATATGTGTCATAGCACCTGCAGGGTTAGAAGACAGCTATGTGGAGTCAGTATCAGTTCCCTCCTGCCTTCCCATGACTTCTGTGGATTGAACACTGGTCAACAGGTTTGCACACAGCAAGTACCAGTGGTCCCTCTGAAGGTTTGTCAGTATGTGGTTGTCTCATACAGCCCAGGCTTGACCAAACTATGAAGTCACTTGAACTCACCTTCCTGCCTCTACCTCTAACTACTTTTCTGTTTTTGTTTGTTTGTTTGTTTGTTTGAGGCAGGGTCTCACTCAGACTCAGGCTGACCTAGAATTTTCTCTATGGCCTGTGGTTTCAGTTTCCTGAGTGATGGGATTATATCTGTGATTTCCACACCCAGATTACTTAAGACTGAGAAAATGCTTGAGCATTAGTATTTAAATCTATTTCTTAAAAAGTTTCACTTGTTTTCAGAAAGAAAACAAAGTTTAACATATTTTATATGTATTCCATTATTTAAGAAAACCAAACTTCCTTTATTATTTTAAGTGGGTACACTCATTTTTTAAACTGCTTATCATCTATTACTATATAAAAGACATATTTGTGTTGAAATTTCTTAAATAAAAGATACAGAATTGAAAATATCTTAAAGGTAGAAACTTGATAAACATAACTTCAAAAGCAAACTTCTTTTATAATTTTACAAAGATACACTTGGTGTGTTTCTGCACCCCTTTAACCATAGTGCTTAGGAGGCAGAGGCAAGGGCAACCTGGTCTACATAGCAAGTCTTAGCACAGCCAGGGCTACAAAATGAGATTCTGTTTAGAAACAAATATTTTAAAAGAATTCCTATGTAAACCACAACATAATTATTCACACCAATAGCATTCACATACAACACACATATATATGTATATGAAAGAGAGACAGACATACAGACACCGAGAGATGATATTGCTATAGCCCTGGCTTGTCTGAAACTCACTATATAGGCTGGCCTGGAACTCACCAGACCAGGCTGGCCTGGAACTCAGAAATCAGCTTGCGTTTTTCTCCTGGGTACTGAGATTAAAGGTGTAGGCCATCATGTGTTACTCAGTAGTAAGTTTTAAAGACACCATGTAGTCCTTCCACAGTTCATTCATGCCATTTAGCTTGGCCAACCAGAAGATGGCGCGCAAACCCCACATCTTGTAAATTTTTCTCAAATGCCCTAAAGAGGAATCTGTTCTGCTTTGGGGGTGAGAAATGATTTAAAGGTGGTGATGTGTCAAAGTCCAGTCACATTCTGCTCTCATGTCTCTGTTTTCCTCTTGTTTATCCGAAATGGGGCAAACTGGAGCATGGAGATGGGATCCATTTATCAAGCTCTCAACATGCATCAGTATATTGGCTCCTATAAAGGCTCCATTACCTAGGTATGGCTCAATATTCTCATTTGATGTTGAAACTCGGGTTCATGTAACCATCAGCTGGGATACTGAGTAGGAATTCTTTATTTAGAGGCACAACTGACCACGGGGACTTTGTTATTACTCATCCTTGAATCCTCTGTCATCTTAAAACTCTGAGGGGTGGGGAGTGCTGCTCTTGCTGGGGACCAAGGTTCTGTTTCCAGAACCCACTTGGCAGCTCATAACCTTTTATAACTCCAGTTCCGGGAAGGGGGAGGGTGGGAATCTGATGCCTTCTTCTGGCCACTGTGGGCACTGCATGAACATGGTAAACTCTCAGGCAAAAATTTTATACATGAAAAATAAAGAAAAAAAAAAAACTTGCCCTGGGGATGAAGACACATGACTCCCTAAGTTCAGTCCTCAATGCCACATAATCATGGTGTGAAGGCACATGCCTGTAGTTCCAGAACTTGAGAGGCAGAAGTTCAAGATCAGAAGGATATCAGAAGTTCAAGATCATCTTTGGCTACATGAGATCTACTTGAGATCTTGTCAGTACTAATAAAAAGAAGTGATTTGTTTTTCTTGATAAAATGTGGAAGAACACATTATAGAGAAAGATTTTTTTCATTCATTGATGTGATCAAGTTCCAAAAGAATAGAACAAAATATTTTAATAGGCTAGAACTCTAAATAAAGTGGTCCATACTTGTGCAATCTTAGTGTTTGATTCAAAGGAAACCTAGTTATCTTTATCAGTCACTACTAGGCCAAGAAGGGTTGTAACCCAGGAGGATGAGAGGCATGGTTTGGAGATGCCTAGAAGCTCTAGCTAGCTGGGAGTCCACTCCACATGTGGGAAGGGCTTGTCTGTGCCCTAGTGGAAGTTACCTGTATTCACATGGATTAATTTATGCCAAGACCTACCAAAATGGAGCCAGGATATAAGGAGAGAGCACTGGACCTGTAAGAATTCCTCAGAGACATCCTGTCCCAAAGAAGCCCCCTTCGGGACGGTTTCATGTCTGACCACAGCTGTTATCACCAAAGAATTAGCACCAACACCTGCTACCAACCAGTGACCCTTCTCCCACAGTGGGTAACTTGCATTTCTGTCCCTTTAAACACATTCCCTCACCTCCTTGGAAATATCCATTTTGGCCAAGTATGTACATCCCAGACTGCAATTCTGTTATTCCCAAATAAACTACTCTGTAGAGTAGATCTTCATGGTACATGTGTGTATAAACTCACAGAATGGCCAAAGATGCCCAAGAGAGAAGTTAAAAATGAGAGAATTATTGAAAACCACATTTCATGCCAGGTTCGGTGGATCACTCTCATAATCTAAACGTTTGGGGTGATCATGGCAGGGGCTAACACAGGAGGAGGACCATAAATTCAAGTCTGGTATGGACTACACATATCAAACTTCTTGCTGTTGGTGGTGGTGCAGCTTTTAATCCCAGCTTTTGGGAGGCAGAGGCAAGCAGATCTCTGGGAGCCTGAGTTTCAGGACAGCCTGGGCCATGTAGAGAGAAAGACTCTTGTCTCAAAAAAGAAAGAAATTTCTTTGTCACACATTTATTTAAACAATAAAAATTCCCCTAAATCCAACATATACACACAGCAATGTAATGCTTTAAAGGTTCATAGTGGTAGAGCATTTGCCTAACATGCACAAAGCCCTGCATTTAATCCCCCAGTAGTATTACTAATAGCCACCCACCCATAGTACAATAGGACAGTCATTTAAATCAAGAGTCTGTAACAGCTGTAGACCCAACAGAGGTCAGATGATGAGCAGGTCTTTTTTGTGGTGGTCAGCTATAACCTAGTAACTTAAGACTAACAAAGATGTTTCTTACATCTATTACGAGTCGGCTTTACTGATTTTTTATTTGGTTTTCTAAGAGGGTTTCTCTGTGTAGCCCTGACTGTCCTGGAACTCACTCTGTAGACCAGGCTGGCCTCAAACTCAGAGATTTTTCCTGCTTCTGCCTCCTGGGTGCTGGGATTAAAGGCATGTGCCACTACCTCCTGGCCTTGCTTTACCAATTCCAAGCATGGCGTATAGATGTTTCCTACTTAACAGTTTAAGCTTATCCCTTTCCATTTTGCTTGTTGTGATCTCCAGGCCCAACAGCACCATCTGGCAGCTCTTTTAATTCCTCTTGGTGAAATTGTCCAAAATTTTATTGCCCTCTGGACAGAACTGTGGCCTTCTTGGATGGATGGGACTGGTGGGCAAATTCTCTAAAGCTCAGACAGAGCTGGAGCTGAAGGTGGGAGCTGCTGATGGCTACTTTGGCCTGCAAAGCTGTAATAACAATTATGGTGTATTCTCACCCTATAGCATGAAGAGAGGAAGAACACACTGGCCAGTTCTTTACCTGGGTCCACAACATAGTCAACACCCTCAAGTGTTTCTTTATCTAAATTCTAGAAACTTCATCTCTTATTTCTAAATATACATGTCCCTAAGATCCTATCAATTCTCATGTCAACATTTCTCTCTCAGACTGATTTTGCTTCCTCATCCATCCCACCTCATCCCCCAACACACTGAGACCACAGACTCTGTGCTCTCTGTTACATCAGAAGGAAATCTGTTTCCAAGAGCTAAAAGGAATGAATCACTTGGCACATAAGTACCCATCGAGATAGGACCATAGCCCTAGTGCAGCCTGGACTCTGACTCATATGGCCGGGTTGCCATAAGGTGGACAGGGAATGATGCTGAACCATACTGTCTTGGCATGTTCTAGTGGCTTCATTGTCCTGGTCAGTTCCTCACGAAGTTGTTCTAGCCGCTTTTGGTGAGAAGCACCCTTGGCACCATAAATCTCCCAGGGGGTAGAATACATCTCCAGGGTTAAGGAGGTCAGCCTGGCAGTGTGGCAGAGCAGGCGCTCCAGAACAGCCACTGAGATAGGATTCCTTAAGTAGTTGAATGTGGTGAGCTGAAAGCAGCTGCTCAGGGCAGGCAGGAGGGCACTGATCTGGGAGTCCACAATCCTACAGTTCTCCAAGTCCAGGGTCTTCAGGGTACCTGCAACTCTCTCTAACAGGACTCTGAGGGGCTCAGGACTTATGTTGGTCAGTAAGACACCACTTAGGTTCAGGTGTTTGAGCTGGCAGATGCCTGGGCACTGAGTCAGAGACTTTAAGTCTGATTCTGAAAGCTGGCAGTCAGTGATAGAAAGGGTCTCCAAGGGGGCCTCCAGACACCTAGGGAGAGACCAAGTAGTTAGTTTTTTACAAGCCATGGTTGTAAAGGTTAGAGAGTCCTGGAATAGGGTGGATGACCTTTGTTCTAAGGTCATTCTGGTCACAGATAAAGTTCAATACCCACTACACTGTCTTTTAAGAGTCTGCTCACTAAAATTACCCATTCTAACCTGAGGTCTGGCATCATCACTGTGGGACTAGCTCAGCCTGCAGCCTTGAGCTCCTTTTCTCCTGCTAAAGCAGATGACCCCAACTCTAGCTATATCACTAAATTGCTCCATAAGGAAAAGGCCTTGCTGTGGTCTTCAGGGAAAGCTCTCCATCTTCCCCTTACCTGAACACCTGGTCCATTTGACCTTTGAGGAAGGAGACAGAGTCCAGGGAGAGCTCCTGGAGGCACCCCAAGTTGAGAAACTGAGAAGTAAACTGGCTGACCAACAGCTCCTTCTCCTCGGGGGAAATAGAGGCAGGCACACAGACATGAGAGAGAAGAAATTTTTGAAGATTTCTCATTTGGCCCAGGTAAGGAGCAAAACCAGCTAGAGTGGACAGTTTCCAGGTACAGCACACTTCCACTTCCTCCATACAGTCTAGGTTCAGCATTTCCAGAACCTTCACGATGTTCTGGATAGATATTGTGGAGATCTTCAGCTTCTTACAGCCCAGCTGCAGCAAAGCCTTTCTCCCTTCCACCCACTGGAAGAGGTAGGACAGGCATGCATCCAGGGCTCTTGGCTTGAGGCACATGTCTATAAACACCATCAAGGGTTGCTTGGCCCCGATCCTTGTAACTCTCTTTTCTGTTTTCCTCTTATGCTTGACCTCTAGGAAGCAAGCCTCTGCCAGGTCTCCAGCCCATACATTCCAGAAGTCCTTATGCAAAGCCCGCAAATCCAGAACACGAAGTCTGTGACTCCTGTGGGAGAAATAAAAAGTCTAAGAATTAAGACAAGAACCCACCCTTTCCTATCATGCTTCCTTTCCATTTTTTGAAATAGTTTCTCACCTTCACTATGAATTAGGCCAGATTGGCCTGAAGATTGTAGACTGAGGTGGAGGGCTGAAGCTACAGGCTAGCACTACCAAACCAGGTCTGCACAAACTTTTATTCCTACTCCTAACATCGCTTCCCTCCTTTTCTGTTCCTTCTATTTATCTTGATGCTCTCCATCCCTTTCTCTTTAATCTGGCAGGGTCTCACTTCTAGCACCTGTGGGAAGAGGCAGGGGTAGGCACCTTCAGCCATAGCTATGTGTTATAGGAATTTTTCCTGGGTTGTGATCTGATGTCCAAGGGAGTCAGTCAGTCATTGATTCACATTCGGCTGGCTGGAAAGGATCATGGAGTTCCGTGGCAGATTCAGGAGAAGAGAGAGGCACTGAGGAAAAAGAGGTGGAGCTGGGGGTTCTGAGGCCTTTTTGAGCCGGAAAGTGGGCAGGTGTGTGTGGTCACTTGCAGTGCTCTCAGGGTTATATCCTGAATGTTTATCTCTGAGTTGTGCTTTTTAAAAAAACAATAAAAGAAATCACAATAGCTATGTCTGTCCTAAATAGTCCTGAACATTCAAATCAGTTGGTTTGAATGGTTTCTGAAATCCTCCTCACTGAGGCCAAAATAAGCCTCTAACCTTCCCTCTGTTCCCTGTTCTCTTTGACCCTAGCTCTCCCTACCCTAGACTCCCAAGCCTCCCTCCAGAGAACCCGGGTCTCCCTCACCTGGGGTGAACCTTCTGTGTATCAAGAAGTATATCAATCCCATCCAGTATGAGTTGTAGGGTCTCCAGGTAGGATGCCTTCATCTTCATCAGACCCCCCAGTGGGAGACAGGGGAAAGGCCAGACCTGCACCATGGCCCTCAGGAAGATAGACCGTCGGTGGGTGAAGGCCTCCTTGAAAAGTGGTGGGAAGAGCTCCACGGGCAGGTACTGCAGAGCAGAGATGGCCAAGGCCTCATCACTCAGCAGGCTCTGCACTGCCAGCTGCAGGAGTGTGGGTGTGGCTTGGAAGCTCATCCTGATGGGTGGATCCGAAGGGAGATGATCCTAAGGCAATGTCCAAACACAAAACACCTTTCCAGGCCAAGGATTAAGAAACCCTTCTCTTCTCAACTCAGAAACCAGCTCAGGCCTGCAGCCATTGCTCTGAAAATTATTCCATTTACCCATCCATTTCCAATCAGAATCCTATTGAATCATGCCCTCTCACCTTGCAATGTGGTCCTAAGAGTCTGAAAGCTTATTCTACTTTTTAGGAAAGCTTATCATCACTCAGGGTCCCAGAACAAGGATTGAGAATGTCCTGTGGACCAACAGTCGCTTTCTCAATTCCAACAATGAACTTGGCTGGGATAATTTAGGAGGCTGTAAGATGACTGCTATTTTCTCATAAGTAAATAAGCAAACAAATAACAGCCTGAAGATGGAGGCACATACCTTTAATACCAGCATTAAGTGGCATGAGAAGGTAAGAATCAGGCAGCTGGTGGGGCTGGGTTGTAGTGGAAATGTTCTCTGTATGCTGAAAATAAAGGAACTGTTTTGGCCTATATGTAGCACCGTAGAAGTGGGTGGAGGATCAGAGGACAGACAGGTAGAAGGAGGACGGAGTTAGCCAGTCTCCATCTGACCCCCAAGGAAGAAACATGTAAGGAATCTGGGTGAGCCACAAGGCAGATAGAATACTAGAAATGGGTTGAATTAAGATGAAAGAGCTAGCTAGTAATGTGCTTGAGACATGGGCCAAACAGTATGAAATTAATATAAGCGCCTGATTCATTTCTTTGGGGGGACAAAAGCCGCCGTGGGTCAGGTCCGAACTTCTGACCCAAAAGATCCGGGAAATATTCTACAACACTGGGTGCGAGCTGAAAGATGGGGAAGAGAAGGTAGAGGCTCTGTTTGGGTGGTTTAGGTTTTGTTTTAAAAGTCCATGTTTTTGGACGCTTTGGATAACAAGGGTTACAAAATTCTTTTGTCTCTGTGACTTTGGCCAGATCACTCACCCCTTCTCCATCTGTAAATGAGGCTCATAATTGCACTCAGCCCCTTGATGTTTTGAAAGTGATAATAAACTACAATCCTCATCTTGGATTGAGGGATTTGAGGCTGAAGCCTAGATTATCAACCCAAGGTCACAAGGCTCCCTTGGTAGTTTCATAACAAAATGTAGCAGAGCCTGGTGACCCAGGATTGTAGTTCCAGTTCTCAAGAAAAGTAGAGGCAGGGGGACCAAGAGTCAGCTTGTACTTGGAATTTCAGGACAGCCTCAGCTACCTGAGGTCCTGTCTAGCTGCCTCCCCCCCCCCCCGAAAAAAAAACCTCTGTAACAAAAACACAAAGGGAGAGCTTCTCCTGGCTCCTAAAGAACATTCACACCTTCCCGCTTTATTCCCATGATGCCCATTTGCTCATTAGACTATATCAAGAATATCCACCTCCCAAGCCTCAGTTCTTGAGTACAAAACTTTACAAGGAGATACAGACCCCTGCCAATGAGACTAAAAACAAATTTAAAATAGCTTGCCAACACAGGACAAAAGGGATGGCTCAGCAATTCAGAGCACTGGCGATTCTACCAGAGGACCAGACTTCAATTCCTACCATCCACATTATGCCTCACATAATCATCTGTAACTCTAGTTCCATAGGGCCTGACACCCTCTCTGGCCTCTGTGCCTTAGAAATTTTAATAATTTTTAATCATCTCACATATCAGTCACACACAGACTTTTGATAGTTCCCCCTGCCCACTTAGACCATCTCTAAGCTGCACACTTCACTAACCTGCTGTGACTTACTTCTTTATTAGCTTGCCCTCCCCTCATTTTTCCTTGTCAATTTTTGGAAAAACAAAGCAAAATTTTATTTTACTACTCCTGGCAACCACTATACCAACTGAGCCACACCCACAACCCTTCACTTTCTTTCTCATTGTCGCCAGACAAAGCAACACAATGATTTACGAGTTTATTAAAGGAGAATTGAAATCAATGTAATAAATACAATCCCCTCTCCACCAGTGCAAAGCTGTGGGGTTCTGGTTTACTGCAGTCCTAAGGGATTTGATTGCCACTTGTACCCTAAGGGGATGAGGACAGGACTCAGATCAGTGAGTAAAATCACTAGCTAGGCAAGCCTAAGGACCTGAGTTCAATTCCCAGAACCCACAAAAAGCCAGAAGTGGTGGCCTGCATCTGTAATTCCAAGGCTACAGACACACTAACAAAACCAAAAAGATTTCAAGTTCTTTTTTGCACATTTCTGTTCTTTATCTCAAAAAGCTTGTGAGTAAAGGAATGTGAAATCGGCCAAGTTGACAACTTCCTGTGACCTCAGGCAGTGAATGATTTTGCATAATCAAGAGGGTGGAGAGAATACAGAGACAGCTACAAAATCTTTATGACTTAACTCTGTAATTGCAGAGTTTCCCTGAAGAAACAGGGTGATTTCAGGCAGCACAACCTGTGCTAGAGAGAGGGCTCAGCTGTTAAGAGCACTGGCTGCTTTTTTGGGGGCCTGGTTTCAATCACTAGTACCAACATAGTGGCTCACAATCACCGTAACTCCAGTTTCAGGGCTTCTGATGCCCATTTCTAGCTTTCACAGGCACCAGGCATGCATGCACATAAATTAAAAAAAAAAAAATCCTTGAAAGAGAAGCCAGCCATACAGCACATTGCATAAAAATCCTAATAGGTTTGCTACTCAAATCTACTTATGAATTTTAAGGTCGAATTAAGTATTTTTTCTTAATATTTTACACACTAACAAACAAAGAATTACCATTACCCAGAATGTATATTCTCCCCTCCCCCACCTCACCCCAGACACTATTTCTCTGTCCTGGAACTCACTGTATAGATCAGGGCTGGCCTCAAACTCAGAAATCCCCCTGTCTCTGCCTCCTGTGTTGGGATCAAAGGTGTGAGCCACCTTGACAGGCTCAGAATGTAAATAGGAACACTTTTTTTTTTGTTGTTTTTTTTTGACTTGTATATTTCTTAGCAAGAACTCTCTCTCTCTCTCTCTAAATTTTTGTTTGCTTCTTTCTTTGTTTTGAGACAGGGTCCCAGTTAGTACTCCTGTCTGACTTTGAACTCATAAAGCTATGTCTCTGCCTCTGTCTTTCCAATGCTGGGATTAAAGGTATGTACTACCACTCCCAACCTTCCAAAGCTCTTTTAAACCACACGCCAGAAAAGCTGTAAACCTGGAACAAAATCAGAAAGGATTTGTTGAGGGACAGTGATGGAGAGGGTGGGGAGGCTGAAAAGATAAAGTCCCCAGGTTAAATCACTTGAAGCCCCATGCTATCATTTGAAGCCATGTGCCTCTGCTTCCAGAATGCTGGGATTAAAGGTGTAGACCAGAATATATTTTTAAAAGTTGTTTATATCATTATTATTTTAAGATAAAGCCACTTGGGTTCCAGGCTGGTTTCAAAATCACCATGTAGCCAAGGATGACCATGAACTTCTGATCCTCCTGCTTCTAGCTCCCAATTATTAAAACTACAGGCATGTACCACCATGCTTGGTTTTATGTGGTACTTGGGATCAAACCTATGTCTGTGTATGCTAGGCAAGGGCTGGACCAACTGAGCCACATTGCCTGCCGCCTTATTATTTTAGAGAATATTCTTTCTTTATACAAAAGTTGCCAGATATAGCAGCCTACACCTATAAGTGTAGCACTCCACAGCCTGAAGGAGATCCTGAGTTTGGGGCAAGTTTGATTACATAGTGAGACCCGCCTCAAAACAAAACAAAAAACAATTGGCTGGTAACTCCAGCCCCAGAGTCTGTGTGGACCCCTTCTGTCCTCCACAAGCTCCAGGTGCTCACAGGCTGCACAGACATAAAGCAGGCCAACCACTAACATACATAAAATAAAAAACAAAAAGCTTAAAAAATGACAAGTGTAAAATAGACTGTGTTATGTAGGCCTCATGCTGACTGCATTGGTTGCAACTGGAAGCTATGCAAACTGGGTGTGGGCGCAACTTCAATCCCAGCACTCAGTTAGGAGGCAGAGGCAGAAAGAGTTTAAAACTGAGCCTGTTCTACATAAGAAGTTTCCAGCTTGGGGGGGCGGGGGCCGGAGAAAGGGAAAGAGGAAAGGAGGGAGGGAGCCAGGCATGGCATAGTCACACACCCTTACTTAATCCTGGCACTCAGTGGGCAGAGTAAGTGGATTGCTATGAGTTCTAGGCCAGCCTGGTAGTTCTAGGACAGCCAGGACTACACAATGAGGCCTCTCAAAACCAAATAAACAAATAAAAATAAAAATTAATCAATTCAATTAAATAAAAACAGAAGCCTGGAAGTGTTGGGCAAAATGGCATACACCTTTAAACTCAACAACTCTCTTTAAACAGAGAGACCCTGTCTCAGGAATAAAAAAAAAAAAAAAAAAAAGAACTAACCAAACAAAAATAGAAACCAGGTAGTTAGGTAATGGTTGACTTACACCAATTCTTTAGGTGTGTGTAACTACCCTCTGTGAAGTTTGCTAGAGGTCTGTGACCCATTTCTCAGGCCGCACACCTCTCCTTTATCCCAGACTATTTATTCTGGATCTGCCAGAGTGATAGGGACTCTTTACCATGGCAAAGGCTCTACTCTGGAAAGTAGTGACTGCTTTTGGAAGGTCATAAATACCTGCAATGAAGTCTCTGTGCTGAACTTCAGAGGCCAAGGTTCTCCTACTGAAACATAAAAAGCTCCATTGTGCTTCCCTTTCTCAGACCAGGAAAGACAGAGCCTCCTCCTCTTCCCCTCCTCCAACCTAGCCCCTCCCCTTTCTCCTCCTCCCTTCATTCCCTAACAACAGACTTGAGAATGACCTCTGGCTACCTTCTCTAGTCTGAGGGCTTTCCAGGCATAGTGGTCAATTTAAAGATACTAATGTTTTAAAGTGTCCAATTGTAACCAGTTCTCTGAAGAAAAATAAGGTCTCTCTGCTGAAAGGAACACTCAGACAGACTTCAGGTTCTGAATTCAGGAGCAATAGTTTTATCTTTTAAATTTTATATTGTTTTGAGATAGGGTCTCATATTGGCCAGGCTGGCCTCAAACTCACTATGTTACCAGTAACCGTAACTCCAGATTCTTCTGCTTTCATCTCAACGCTGGGATTACAAATGTGGGGGTTTATGGGGGGAGAGGGGCCCACAGGGTGTCTGCAAACACCATGCCAGCAGAATGTGGATCCAAGATCCCCTAGAGGCAAGAAGGAAGTTCATTTCAACAGGGCACAGCAGTCTGGTTCAAACTCTGACACCAGGAAGATTTTTAGGCATAGGTAGGTAGAGCACAATTTGGAAAACCTGTCCTGTTGATAATTAACATAATACTGTGTACACTATAAGCTTAAGGCATGACTACATGCAAACTCTCTGTAAAGTACATGTGACATCACCCATAAGATGAGTTCTGGAGACTGACTACATCTAACACCTAAAGTGTGATGTCATCATACAGACCCTATTAACTACCCCCACCCCACCCCCACCAGCTGCTCCTAGTTTTCTGGGCAGAAAACAGGTTATTCTTCTTTCTCTTTGAAGAGCCAATCCTGCCTGTTTAACATTCCTGGTTTCTATGGTGCTTATCTGTGAACACAAGAACTGCTTTCTACACCCACTGCCTTGTTCATGCTACACAAGCACTCAGCCACTGAGTTCCATTGCATTGCTTCAGAGGGGTCCGGACTTGCAGCTTCAGTGGCCTTGGGCAGAGAAGGCTTGGTGCAGCAATTTGACATTTTGCCTAGATAAAGGGATAAAGCCTTCTCCTCAGTGGGAAGATTTCTGGAATGAACAAAGAATGAGAAGACTTCTCCTTCAATGGAGGGGTATACTTGGGGACCTGGAATTCTATAGCCCAGGATGCTAAGCTTTGCCTGCATTTGGACCCTGGAAGTTTCAGTTTAGGTGAAATCAATGCAAAGCATGCAGGTGAGATTAGGAGTCTCGGGGTCTGGGCTTTTACCCTATCTTTTAGAGACTTCTAAGAGACACTTACTTTCCAAAATGACAAAACTGAAGTATAGGGGACATAACAAGTCCATGACCTTGTGGGCTGACAAAGTCTTGCCTTTGAATTTAATGTGTGGGTTTCCCCAGTAGCAGTACATCTAAGATCACCACACCTACTATCTAAGAACAAAACAGTCATTCAGGTGGAGTGAGGCTGAGTTCGGCTGTGAATTTTCTTCCAATTTTTAGTTGTTTCTCTTTTGTTTGCTTTGATTGAGATGGTCTTTTGTGTCCCACGCTGGCCTCCAACTAGCAATGTAACCAAGGATGAACTTGGACTGACTCCTGATCCTCTTGCCTCTGAGTGTTGGGATGACAGGTGTATTTCACTAAGTGTGGTTTGCCTTTGAATTATCCTCACACCTGTTTTCTAGTGTTAACAGGTGGCACAGAGATTGAGTCAAAAAACCAGGTAGCCTGTAAACTTGTATCGTGGGGGCCATTGTGGGGGCATGCAGCAGACCCTAGGATTCTCTTGCAACCTCCTACAGCCTGATTCCCAAGGACATTTCTAGTGCTGGGTTCTATAGCCAAGATACCACTCTGTCCTGGCAGAGGGAACTCTATCAGCAAAGGTTTCTCCATCTTGCCTCAGCTGAAGTCATCTTTGGTTTCTACCTCTTGTCCTGTGGGAAAGTGAAAAGGCACCTAACCCTGTTCTAGAATTCAGCGCAGAAATGCCCCAGCAAACATCACCTTGTTAAATTGCTTGCTTGCTTCCTCTGCAATTGTCAACAAGAATGTGGTTTTTCTGTGTTCTTTTTAAGAACTCTCTAGACTATTCATTGGTTGCTCTGTGAGAAGTCACAGGCCAACTTAATACAGACTAACTTAGAAGTTTGGTTCTGGGTTTTTACCCCATAACAGGAGCAGATACTTCTGAATGGATTCTGTCTTAGGTCTGGTTCATCTTTCATGCTCTGTTTTCTCTGCCCTTCCCCACCACCTTAAAAAAAAAAAAAAAAAAAAAAAAAAAAAAAAAAAAAAAAAAAAAAAAAAAAAAAA
>PVIH01018872.1:0-37124 GCA_004025045.1 Sigmodon hispidus
TTTTTTTTTTTTTTTTTTTTTTTTTTTTTTTTTTTTTTTTTTTTTTTTTTTTTTTTTTTTTTTTTTTTTTTTTTTTTTTTTTTTTTTTTTTTTTTTTTTTTTTTTTTTTTTTTTTTTTTTTTTTTTTTTTTTTTTTTTTTTTTTTTTTTTTTTTTTTTTTTTTTTTTTTTTTTTTTTTTTTTTTTTTTTTTTTTTTGGACCATAGGTCTTATTCTGGAGCCCAGGCTGGCCTCACAGAGATCTACCTGCCTCTCCTCCCAAGTGCTGAGATTAAAGGCTTCTAATGTATGTTCTTAATAGGTGTGTCTTTGTGCACCGCTGTGGGCTGACCACTCTGATACAAAAATGCACATACAAAGGACAAAATCCAGTCCTGGGAGCTATGGCCAAGCCCTGGTTTGGTTACCTAGCATTTGTGACTCCCGGCTCTGATAGTGACACCATTCCTCTCTCTGTCCCTTGTCATTTCCTGTGCCTTACATTTAGGGTAGTGGTTCACGCTTATTAGCCCTTCATCAAATCCTCACAGGAACCCTTCAAGGAGGCACTGAGAAAAATGAGGCCTACGGGTTGGAGACTTAGATCAGGGTAGAGCTTCTTCTCTAAGAAGTTCAAGGCTGTGGTAACATCCCAGCACTGGGGGTAGGAGCTGCGGTGGGAGGGAGAGAAAGGAGGCCCGGGAAGGTGAACACGATCAAGGTCACATAGCCATTAAGTGCCTGAGGAGGAAGCAGTTATCATCCAGCTCTTGACTGGCTTGCTTCAAAAACATCAAAGATGTGAATTTAGAAGCCATTAGCTCCATTCCCAGCCTTCAGAGCCTCTCTCGGGTCACACAGTCTCATCCATGCTGAACCTGGGCACCTAGCCAACTGACAGCCATTAAGCCTGTCTCATGTACTTGGCCTCCATCCAAGCTCAATGTCTTATTTCCTCTTGAAAGGGGCTCAGGGATACCACCTCCTTACCATGCAATAAATAATTTCCATTCCTTTACAGTCTTTTTCACAACCCCCTTCCAGCCCTCTTCCCCAAATAGCATCAAATTTCAAAGAACTCTGAACTCTGTTACCGGCAGGGCTTCTCACATTGGCAATTACTGCTTCCCTAGGATGCCAGGGGCCCATCTAATAAAGTTTTGTGGTTTTGTTTTTCCCCTTCTATGTGTTATGGGTTGGTGTAGTCAGAAATTCTGGCCTGGCCTAGCCCTGAGGTCCAGCCCCAAAGCTGCTTGGTTCTAAATAATCACACAAAGACTTATATTAATTACAAGCTGTTTGGCCTATGGCTGAGGCTTATTACTTACTAACTCTTACTCTTTTTATTTTTAAGATTTATTTATTTTTTATGTATGCAGTATACAGAAGAGGGTACCAGATGTCATTACAGATGGTTGTGAGGCACCATGTGGATGCTGGGAACTGAACTCAAGACATCTAGAAGAACAGTCAGTGCTCTTAACCTCTGAGCCATCTCTCTAGCCCCTAACTCTTACTCTTAAACTAAACCATAATTCTTATCTATATTTAGCCAAGTAGCTTGGTACCTTTCTCTCATCTTCCTCCTCTGTGTCTAGCTGGCATCTGCCTCTCTCTGCCTTTCCTCTCCCAGAATTCTCCGAGTCTAGTTGCCCTGTCTCTACTTCCTGGCTGCCTTCTGGTGGATCAGAATTTTATTAAACCAATACAAGTGACAAATAGAGTGTACAAAAGCCTAGTCTCACAGCAGATTGGTCCAGGGTCCTGTGATGCCTATCAAGTGCTATAGCACTCGCTCCATAGTTCAAGCTAGACTTGAATTCCTAATGCCCCTGTTTCTGCCACCACACAAGTGCTGGGGCAAGAAGCATGCTATACCATACCTGACTTCATATTTTCTTTAATCTTTATGACAAACCTGGACAGCATCACACATAGATATATTTTATAGGTAGAGAAACTAAGTCCTAAAGAGGCAAGTGACTTACATCCGGTCACCTACTGGATAAAGGAAGAAATTGAAATTTAAGCCTCAAATTGTCTATACCTGAAATTTCTGTTGGCTAGCTTGGATGATAACCAGTAGCCACGGGTGACACCTCAAACATGAATTAATCAAAACTAAGTAAACAGGGCTCAGTTCCTTAGTAGCTCTGGTGCTGTTTTGGGAACTGAGCAGTTACTCTATCCTCTGATATTCCTAGACTGCTTTTATTAAATATACAATATATCACCACAACTGATGGCTGCCATATTGGATGGTACCAACATAAAGCATTTCCACCATAGCCACAGATCTGTCAGACAACCCTGTTCTAGAATGTCAGAGAAGGGAAATGGTGCTCTTTCTATGCCATGGAGATCTGCCCTGTGCTATTGGTCAACTCTGTAGGAAATTTATTAGGAGTTCCTTCCTGTAGGCAAATTCATAATAAAGGCCAGGGGTAATGTGGGCATAAGCATTTAATTCCAGCACTCAGGAGATAATTGCAGGTGGATCTCTGTGGATATGAAGATAGCCTGGTCTACACAGTGAATTTCATACATAGTGAGAACCTGTCAAAAAAAAGTCACAGTAAAGCCAGACATAGTGGTCTAGGGTGATAGCTCCGTGAGTTATCTTCATGAGAGATCATGGAGATCTGAGTTCAATCCCCAGTACCCGAAGTAAAAAGTCACATGGGGGCTGGAGAATTGCCCCAGTGGTTAAGAGCACTTATTGCTCCTGCAGAGGACCCAGGTTCAGTTCCCAGCACCCACATGGCAGCTCACCACTGTCTGCACCTCCAGTTCCAGGGGTGTGATGCCCTCTTCTAACTCCTTAGGAACCAGGCAATCCCATGGTGCACATACCTATGCTCCTACACATAAAATAATAAAATAAATAAGCCTAAAAATGTTAAAAAGTCATGTGGTTGCATACACTTGTAATTCCAGTGCTTGGGGGCAAAGATAGATCCCAATAAAATGCTTTCTTTTATAAATTGCATTGATCATGGTTTTTTTTTTTTTTTCCTAGATCAATAGAAAAATAACCAGAATAGGGTCCCTGTCCTTTCTGTAATATGAAATGGATTAACCATCCCCCTCCATCACGAAGAATCATCCCTTAATTGGTTCAAACTTAAGAAACATCCTGTGGGGGGCTGGAGAGATGGCTCAGTGGTTAAGAGCACTGTCTGCTCTTCCAGAGGACCCTGGTTCGATTCCCAGCACCCACATGGCAGCTAACAACTGTCTGTAGTTCCAGTTCCAGGCAAACACCAAGACAAATAAATAAAGTTTTTTTTGTTTTTTTTTTAAAAAAAGAAACATCCTGTGGATTGCCCCTATATATCTCTTTCCCAGATTTTCAGGAAGAAAGCACCTTTAGATCATGATGCTTTCTTGACATCCATGATTGACATATGGCCTGTGGGGACCCTGTAATGATGAGAATTACAATTATAACAAGCACTGCTCCTAACTATAAATACAACTTCTCCACAACCCTCATTCAGGTAGTCACTCAGCACATGGAGTTGGTGCCTTTGGCAAGAACCACACTGTCAGGAGACCCAGTTCTCCAACTGGAGGTGGTACAACAGTGCTTGTCCCCCAGCTACCACAGCAGGAAAGGAGACCTAAGATACCAAGGAACTCAGTTCTAAGCTAAGGTGGCGTCAGTATCCATTTAGGCCAAGGCACTAAAGATGGTCAGCATCCTAAGAGGGGTTTCACATACTCACACCCTGATCTCCCTCTTTAGGGAACTTGCCTTTGAACTAACCGATCATTAGTTCTCCATTCTCCTCCTTTAGTTTTCCTTCCTCTGCTTTCCAGGCCATCATGCAACCCTCCTTTTTTGTTCCGCTGGCCTCTCCCTTTGAATGTATCTCAAACCACTGCTCTGCTGGTTCATATGACCTGGGGAAAAAAAAGCATATTATATTTTACTGAAATACTGTGTGGCCCCGATACCAACTGGGAGGTAGAAAAAGACAGCCCCCAAATGACAGCTTTAACTATAACCCTGCCCTTCAGTTAGATCTTGACTGTAAAAGGCAAGAAAAATCGTCTGGGATCCCACATGTCCAGGCATTCATGGCCCCTTCACCAAGGCACATCCAGCTACGATAGAACTGAGAACCAGTGGTTTAGTCCGTTATCATCAAGGTGGGGAACATGGTGACACACAGGAGAAGGAGCTAAGGGTTCTACATCCAGGTCAGCAGGCAGCAAGAATCACTGGGCCTGGCTTGGGCTTCTGAAGCCCCAAAGCATACACACAGTGACATACTTCCTCCAACAAGGCTACATGCCTTAATCCTTTCTTTCTTTCTTTCTTTCTTTCTTTCTTTCTTTCTTTCTTTCTTTCTTTCTTTTTTAATTTATTTGCCTTGGTGTTTGTCTGGAACTGGGAACTGGAACTACAGACAGTTGTGAGCTGCCATGTGGGTGCTAGGAATTGAATCAGGTCCTCTGGAAGAACAGTCAGTGCTCTTAACTGCTGAGCTATCTCTCCAGTCCCGCCTTAATCCTTTCAAATAGCACCACTCCTTATGAGCCTATGGGGGCCAGTATTCATTCAACCCACCACCACACCAACTTCTGACCTCTGTGAGCACCATGCATGCACATGTTACATACATGCTGGTAAAACCCTCAAACACATGAAATAAATAAGTGTATCTGTGTTGTGTTTCTTTTGCTCTAGCCTCATGCTGGAACACCAAAATGTTGTTTGTTTTTGCTCTTTTGGGGGCCTGTTACCCAGCTCTCAAAAAAATCACACACAGAGGCTTATTCTTAGTTATAAATGCTTGGCCTTAGCTTTGTTTCTTACCAGCTTTTCTTAAATTATCCTGTCTACATTTTGCCTCTGGCCTTTTTCCTTTTCTTCTATAAATCTTACTTTCACTCTTACTTCATGGCTGGCTGTGTGACTGTGTGGCTTTGTGGCTGTGTGGCTGGGTGGCTAGGGTGTAGCTGGGTGGCTGGGTGGTTGGGTAGCTGTGTGGCTGTGTGGCTGTGTGGCTTTGTGGCTGTGTGGCTGTGTAGCTGGGTTTCTGGGGTATAGCTGGGTGGTTGGGTGGTTGGGTGGTTGGGTGGCTGTGTGGCTGTGTGGCTGGGGTGTAGCTGGGTAGCTGTGTGGCTGTGTGGCTGGGTGGCTAGGGTGTAGCTGGGTGGCTGGGTGGTTGGGTAGCTGTGTGGCTGGGTGGCTGGGGTGTAGCTGGGTGGCTGGGGTATAGCTGGGTGGCTACATGCAGGCAAAACACTAATTCACATAAAATAAAAACATTTTTTTTTTAAAAAAAAGTCAGTTTAGTATCTTTTTATTACATTCAGTGGCGTCTGTGTGTGTGTGTGTGTGTGTGTGTGTGTGTGTGTGTGTGTACATGTGCAGAGGTCAGAAGGCAATTTTGTTTCTTTCCTTCTGCCCAGTGGGTCCTTGGGCTCTTCCTCAAGTCAAGTCCCTTTAACAACTCAGTCATCAGAGGGTGGCATCTTTTTCCTACAATTGTGTGTTGGTGGTTTTTGTTTGTTTTGTCAGTTTTTTTTTTTTAAATAAAACTTAAAAATCTTATTTATATTTTATATGAGGGCTTTGCAAGTATACCTGCATGCCAGAAGAGGGAGTCAGATTCCATTGTAGATGGCTGTGAGCCACCATGGGGTTGCTGGGAATTAAACTCAGGGCCATCAGAGCAGCCAGTGCTCTTAACCCCTGAGCCTTCTCTCCAGCCCCAGAGATTGGGTTTCCTTGTGTATCCACGGCTATCCAGGAACTAACTTGTAGACCAAGCTAGCCTCAAACTCACAGAGATCAGCTTCCCTCTGTCTCCAGAGTGCTGAGATTAAAGGTGTGTACCACCACCTCCCGGCACAACTAAGTCACTTGCTTTGAGATTCCAGGAGGGGGTCTCGCTGTGCAGTCCAATCTGGCCAGGATATTTGTTCTTTGCTCTGTACCTGAAGATGATCGTGAACTGTTTATCCTCCCGCCTCCACTTCCCAAGTGCTAGGATTACAGGCGTGAGCCATCATGCTCAACCAAGGCTTTTTAATTGGATGGTAAGAGTAGCAGGACTCCAAAGATGCTATCAAGGGAGGGTGGCGTGAGGTGGTTCAGGTTTTAAAATTATTATTCAGGTCATCTCGTTGGGAATGGATTGCTAGAGCAAAAAAGTCTATAAACAGTGGGAGTAGGAATTGCAGGCTAGGCTAAAGATGAAGGTGTCCTGGCCTTGTTTGTGGTACCATCCCTTGTCGGTGGAGAAATTCAGGGATATTTAAAAGGCAGACGGAGGGACATTGTGGCTGAATGGAAGTGACAGGCAGAGCAGAGCAGAGCAGAGCAGAGCAGAGCAGAGCAGAGCAGAGCAGAGGATTTTGCTAAGGATTTGGCTTCATCCTCGGGTCGATCCTAATTGGGAGCCACTCAATACTAATCTGAGACCCAGATCAGAGAACTGACGTGAAGGAGCTTTCTTTCGGAAGGGGACGAGGAAATCGCGCCGTGTATGCGGCGATTAAGACATTGAGCTCCGTTTCACAGACGGGGAAACTGACACCGGAGACCCGCGGATGGAGTCTGGGCCCTTAGGTGAGTGTCGGCGCCTGCACAGAACCTGGGAAGCGCCGCTGCACACCGGGTCCTGCCCCTTGGTGGGTTGTCCGCGTTCGAGGCCCAATAAAGTTATTGAAATTGACGCGGTTGCTAAGGAAGTGGGTCGCCGAGCCGGGTTGCTAAGGAAGTGAGCCGCAGCGTTCTCTCCCCATCCGGGGCAGCGGGGAATGGCTGAGCCCTGGGTTCGCCGCCGCCGCCCGCTCTCGGCTGCGGCTGCAGGTGAGTTCAGGATGCGGGGTCCCCGCGGGGCTCCCAGCGTTGTCCCGGCGTCGCTGCTCCGCGAGCCACAGTATCCTCTGCCCGGCCTCTGGGTTATCTGACCGCCAGGCTCCTTTCTCGGGCGCGGCCAGCACGACCCCCCATCTCGGCCTCCCCTGCAAAGTCCTCACGGCTGGTCCACGGCCGTAGTCCCGGGTCCTGGCTGGATGGCAGCTCAGCAAGCAAGTAGTGTCTGGCTCGCTGTGTGACCTTGGACAAACCCCTTGCCCTCTCTGGCAGCTGCAGACCTGTCTGTCCAGTGGGGTCCTGACACTTGCTGAGGAGACGTGTATGTGTAAGGGCTCCAAGTGGGAAGAAGGAGAGCGGCCAGGGTACTCTGAGGACCAAGAGTCCTGTTTGAAGTCTGTAAGCTTGAGTTGGAAGCTGCATCGCGTGGCATTGAGTCTTCTGCTCATCTATAAAGTGGGATGATGGACTGCTGTGGGAAGCCAGTGGGGCAGGGCGGCTGGAGTAGCTTGGCACATGGAGCTTTTTTTTTTTTTTAAATTAGCAGATGTTAATTACACATAATAACGGGTTTCATTATGACGTTTCATGTTTCATTCGTTTGTATAATGTATTTTGGCCATGTCCCCCTCCCACTGACCATCTCCTTTCTTCTAGTCTCTTCTAATTCTATGCTTCAGGGCAGCTTGCAAGAACTTGGTTCAGGGTTCTTTGCAGGAGCATAGGCTACACTACAGAAGAAAGCGCCTCCTACCCCCTCAATCACCATTAACTCCTCTGAGGTGCTGGGTGATGGGGGTCTGACAGGGCCCCTTAGGAATGGGCGGGGTCTTATGAGCCCCTCCCCCTAACAACCGTTAACTGTCTATAAATCTCGTGTAGGGGTGAACATTTGTGAGCCTCCCCCCTACAAAACACCTGCTTAGTGCTTAACATACTATAGTGAGATACTTGGGTTGGGATGGAGCCTTGGGGGCGGGAGGGGGGGCGGAGAATATGTCTTGGGACTAGAGGGTTTAGGTGTGCAGCCCGCCAGCCCGCAGGTATTTCAACCACCCTGGCCATTCCCCACCTACAGTTTTACTTCTTGGTCTTCTCAGAGAAGGGGAGTTGTTGACTTCTTGAGAGTTACTGGTGGGAAGAAATCCAGACAATAAGATTTTGTAGATGGCGGAGGTTATGGTTTCGGTTTGTACTTGTGTCTTGTCTGTTACTGATATATTTATAAGAAGAATAGGGGTATATTTATCTCTTCTGGGAAATGTTTAGAGCAGTAGTGATCATTTAGAGCCTGATGATTAAGAAGTTTTTTGAGGTGTATTATCTCATTTAATACTTTATTAAATAAATTAATCCACACTTTGTCAGGCAGCTAGTGATGTCACCCATCTTGTAGATGGGGAGCCTGTGCCTAAGAAAATTGAACTGGCCTAAGAATCTGAGGCTTAGTGTGATGAAGCTGGGTATGCATTTTATCCTTAGCTCCCGATGCCTCTGCCTTCTCAACAGTAACTGCCAGAAGGCCACAAGGGTATTTTGAGTTGCTTCTAATTGCTTTGGCTAGAGGTGATTGTCCCAATGGCATGGAAACAAGATCTCAGAAAAAGCTTTGTTTGTTGAGTTAGTTACTAGCATATATTCATTTTATCTAATAAATTTCATTGACCTTTAAAAGTGCTTTTATTACTGTAGTTTGTGTGTGTGTGTGTGTGTGTGTGTGTGTGTGTGTGCCCTCGAGAGTGCCAGTATGTGCATGTGGGGGTCAGCACATACTGTGGAATTGATTCTTTTTACCTTTCTGTGGGTCCTGGGGGTCAAACTCAGGTAAACTAAGTTGTCCGTCCTGTGTGGCGGGTGCGTTAGCAGCTGAACCACCTCCCCTGCCCCACTGAGACTCTTCTATACATGTATATAATGTGCTTTGCTCATGTTCATCCCCATTAACCTCTGATTCCTGCTGATTTCCTTTCTCTTGCCAAATACTCCCCCTTCCACATCTTTCCACTCCTTCAGCAACCCAGCCAGTCTAATTAGGATGGCTTAGAGAAATGTGAGGGGATGGATTATTTATTTATTTATTTATTTATTTATTTATTCATTCGGGGCAGAGTTTCTTTGTGTAGCCCTGGCTATCCTGGAACTTGCTTTACTGACCAGGCTGACCTTGAACTCACAGAGATCTGCCTGCCTCTGCCTCCTGAGTGCTGAGATTAAAAGCTTGCACCACCACAGACTGGCAGTGAGGGGTTATTTATAAGAGTGCAGGCAGCTTACTAGTGTTATGGTGATTGAAGAAAGTGCCTCTTCCTCAGCAAGTATTCAGTGCCTATAGTACCCCAGGGATGGAGCAGAGGGGCCTGAGGAGCCCTCCTCCTCCTCCTCCTCCTCCTCCTCGCCAGGGATGGAGCAGTGGGTCCTGAGGAGCCCTCCTCCCTCCACGAGTGTATATTATATTGATGGGCTCAGTTTCATGTGTCTTTACATAGATAAGCACAGTTGCTGAGAGTTCAGAGCACCACGGCCAGGTCCTACCCAAGGACAGTGGTATTCTATGAACTAGCTCTCTGTCCTCTGTCCCTTATGTTCTCTGTCCCTCTTGTGTGGTGTTATCTGAACTTAGAGGGTAAAATGTCCCCTTTAGGCTGAGACCCTTATTTGGGCTAGAGAGATGGCTCAGAGGTTAAGAGTACCGACTTCTTCCAGAGGTCCTGAGTGCAATTCCCAGCATCCACATGGTGGCTCACAACCATCTATAATGACATCTGGTACTCTCTTCTGTATACTGTATACATAATAAATAAATAAATATTTTTTTTTTTTTTTTAAAAAAGAGTCACTTATTTTCAGCGCTCTGACCAGTGTGAGCCTCAGTAACCACTGCCGACTGTGACAGGGGTTACTGTGAGCAAAGCTGACCTCATCGCTAACCTATAGGCATCGACCTAGATATGTAGAACGGAGTTTGGCAGATGTCATGTCCATCTAGTACTACAGCGGCAGTGGCTTCCCCTCTAGGGCCTGTCCTCTCTAGCCATGGCGTTTGACTAGGTTGTAGTACTTCTGTGGAGAAGGCCTCAGGCTGCTTACCCTATAACAATCATGCCACTATTGCACCAATGGGTATACCTCCAGAGGCAGGTCATTTTTGTAGGATGGAGCATCCATAGCCAGGTGACACTGTTAATGATAATTCTTCTCCCGCAGGCTGTGCATAGCACCTTTCAACCCTATGGACCACAGCCAGCAGCAGGCGAGCTTCTAGCTCAGTTTCAGCCTGAAGCTGATTCTCTGTGTGATGAAACCAAAGCTCATGATATCTTCAGCAACAAATTCTTAGCATCTCGTTCTGGTGGGCAACAGCAGCAGCGGTATTAACATGTTTTGGGCCCCTCAAGGGTATCTCCAGTGATTTGAATGGGGGCTGCTGAGACATCCAGCCCTGTGGATTGAACAACTATCTGTTTCTTGACCTCATAGTGAGTGTCAGCCATTGTTGGGCATTGCATCCTGAAAGCCAATCTAATAAATCCCCTTTTAATAAATACATTTATTCTCAGTTCTGTTCATTTAGCAAACCCAGATCAAAATAGTATCATTCTCCAATTGCTCATGGTGCGTTAGCCCACCCCTGACACTAAGATTTTCCTATAATAATTTATGGCTTTTGGGAGAATAGTATCATTGAGATAGATAGCATTCAAAGTATGAATCCCCTTACCCCATGCTAGAATATTTGAGAGTGGAATTTTATATCTTTTGGCTTCTCCCTAGTGAGGGATTTTGGCTAGATGATACTAAAGGCTTAATTAGTGCTGTTGTGGTTAAAAGTATACAGTTGGGCTACTGAATTAAAATCTTGACCAGCCACCTCCAGATGTACACCACCCAACAATTGCTGTACATTTGTGTCAAGGCTTCCTCACCACAGAGCAGATAATAACATCTTGCAGAGCTATTAAGATGATTGACTTGAGCCTGATCCATGTGAACTGCTTGGCACATTTGGTAAATGTTAGCTGTCATCATTTGGGTTGAACTTAGCACCTGTACTACATTTCATATTCTGTTTGTGGTTAATGAAAGAATACAGTGTGTGGTTATAATTTTAGGTCCGTCAGTCTTACAAGATCTTCATAAGCATGAGACAATTGCCACTGTGGCGTTATGTAAATGTTGGTATTATTGCAGCTTTTCTCCAGGAACCAGGACTTTCATTCAGGATGAGTTGCAAAGAAAGGAGAGATCTGGGGTAGGATAGGTAGCTCAGTTGGTAGAATGCCTGCCTAGTGTGCATAAATCCTGGATTTCACCTCTCGTGCCACACAGCTTGGCATGGTGGTGCACATCTGTAATCTTAGCACTCAGATGTTGAAGGTAGAAGTATCAGAAGTTCATAGCCTCCTTGGCTGTATATCAAGTTTGGGGTCAATCTGATCTACATGAGGCCTTGTTATTTGTTTACTTTAAGGAGGAAATTGGTCATGGAATTTGAGATTTTGTTGTTTGGCACTGAATTCAGTAAATGTTTATGACATCTCTCTATTCCAGGGATACACAGAAAGTTGTATCCCTACAGCCTTCAAGAAACCCAGAGCTTAATTTGCAAGTAGCTGTCATTTGGCCATTTGGTTTCCCCTCCCCCTAGTGTTGGGAGTTTATCGAGGCCTTGTGCACACTAGGCAAGCACTCTCCTAACCAGCCCCATCTCCCGCCTCTTGGTTTTTGTTTGTTTGTTTGTCTTTGTTTTTTGACAAGGAGGGTCACCTTGTTGTTTTAGCCACCCTCTAATTTCCAAGTTCAGGATCTTGTCACCTCAGCTTCCTGAGCAGATAGGACCGTGAGTGCTTGTCAACACAGCCACCTTGACTTGAATGAATGATTCATATGTTGTGTTTGTGCTGGCCAGAGTAAAGCCGCTGATGTCCTCCACTATGTCCTGAGATGTCTGATAGGTACCTGGGGGTGGGAGCCGAGTGGGAGGGGTAGGAGTAGAGAGGCTCGGTTTGCTCCTACGTGGACCTCTTTATTTCCTTGTTACCTTATCTTTCCTCCCCTTTTCCTTCCTGTCCTCTTCCCATTTCTTCCTGTCCTCCCAGGGTCCTCTTATGTAGCCCAGGCTGGCCTTGCAGTCCTTCTGCATGCCAGGCTAATACTCATTTCATCTGTGGCTTTTCAGGTCACTGAGAGAAGAGCCTTGTCTTTCCGTGGTTGACACATTGCTGTCTGTATGGATCTTGATGCTCTTGAGTTCTGAAATGGGCCTTTCCTCGGTCTCACTGGTACTCTTGAGGAAGGGAAGGTGCAGATTAGGCTTTCCAGTGGACGATTGGGGGAGCCCGAGGAAGAGAAGCCATGCTGTTGGGAAGTAGCCTACCTCACATTGGTGACCAGGTCTTACTGCTGAGCTCCTTGGGCCTCATTTATGTGACGTGTGCTGAACAACTGGCATGTGGTGGACCTGTACAGTCTGGGAATGACAGTGAAGAGATCGGTGAGGTCCTTGTGTTACATATAGTTCAGCAGGAGCATACTGAAAACCAGAAAGTAGACATACAAGGAAATTTGAACAGGATGGGCCGTGGGAACAGTAGCTCAAAGGTGGGCTAGAAAGTCCCTTCTTGGGAGGCGGGGCACTGCTACTTCAATTGAGTGTCAGAAAAGTCATCAATGAGGTGGTGACATTTTTGCTGAAGCTTTCTCTCAGGAAGGGGCTCACCCCTTGAAGGTTTACCAAAGGATAAAGACTCCCTGGTGGGAAGAAGTTTGGTGAATTCCATAAAGTACAAGTCCCTGTCCTGGGGTGAGTGGAGAGTGGCTGGGGGTGCCAGCGGGAGTCTTTACCATAGATAGATTTACAAGCTAAAGTAGTTCAAAAGCAAGGGAACCATTGAAGGCTTTTGAGAAGGAGGCGTTAGAATCTAGGTGTTTTTGTTGTTTTTTTAATGTGTGTGGATGTTTTGCCTGTACATACACCTGTGCCTCACTTGTCTACAGAGGCAGAGGGAGATGTCAGATGGCTTGGAACTGGAGTTACCCCGTGGGTGCTGAGACCTCCGGAAGAGTACTTGCTGAGCTATCTCTCCAGCCCCTAGTTGCTGTTTTAATTTATCTAATTTTTTTTTTGGAGATAGGGTCTCATGTAGTCCAGGCTAACCTTAAGCTCTTTATGGCGTCAACTAAGGGTGGACTCGAACTTCTGATTCTTTTGCCTATCTGCTGTGTGCTGGAGCTATAGGTATGTCCATCACACCAGTGCATGTGGGGTTAGGGACTGAACTCCAAACCTCCTGTGCCAGATACATCCCAGGCCCTAGTTTTTTGTTTGGTTTTGATCACTCGGAGGTGGATGGTGAGGGTCAGTGTGGAGTGCTCTCCTTGTGCGCCTGTGTCCTCTGTTCCGTCTCTAGCATCGCAAAAGGAAAGACAGGAGAAAGAGATCATTCTGGCCTCTGTGGCTTGTGAATTTGAGGGGCTGTCATGGCAGCCAGAAGACTGGGAGGCTAGTAAAGTGGTGGCCTTGTAGGGTGGTAACAGCAGAATGATGTGTTTTGGAGGTGGGGCCAGCAGGATGGGAGGATTAAGGACAGACAACTCCTAGGTTTTTGACCTGAGCAGTTAGGTAGATCTTAGGAGTGCCGTCTGCCTCCAGAACATTAGAGGACTTTCTAGGAAAGTTTCCTGAGAGGAACCACTCAGTGATTCCAAGAGGCCCAAGGTGCACACAGTACCTCAGTCCCTTAGGAAGGAATCCCTGGCTTCTGCTGAAGGAAGATAGCCAGAAGGATCTGACAGAGCTCCTCCACCTTGGGCATCCAGAAGACCTGCTTTTTCCTGGCTCTCCGCCAGTCTGTGGAACAGTAGGTGTGGTCTCTGCTAGCTGTGCTCACTTGTCTCAGGCTGTTAGCATTACTATTGTGACTGTGCATCTTGGCTGATCGAGGTCGGTTGGGATGAGCCTAGGCAGCCAGCTCTGGAGAGCATATCCTCATCAATACAGCTCTCCCAGCGCCTCAGATGGCCATGCTCTCCCTGCCAAAGTCCCTCTTCCCTGGCCGCTGGAACTAAAGGTTCAGAGCATTTTAGATGGAGATGGCTTTGAAAAGCTGCTGTATTCTGCCAGAATTCCTAGAGGACTCTTGAACATAGTAGTTCATTCCAGCCTTTGTCACTTAGGTATGTTCAGCATTGTGGACATTGAGACTTGGGACCTCACTGTCTGCTACGTGTAGCTCTGATGTTTATGGTGCTCCTTCCTGGGCTTCTTGTCAGCTGATTGTCAGTCAGTTGTGGTCATGTGGAATATGTGAGGACATTGAGATACTGAGAAGTCTTTCCTGTTTGTTCGTGTATTATGTACCTTCAAGTGCTAAGGTAGATAGATTTTTGCTTGTCCAAGTGTGTTGTGCATATCAGAAGTACTCTTGTTACTGGAAAATGCAGTTTAAGACTAGATAAGAAAAATCAGGGTCTGGATCCCTAAGTACACTCATCTAGGCGATCCCACGTATGCTTGCCTAGGTGATGGGAAGCAGAACTGGGGACTCCTTCCATTCCCCCCCAGTCGAGCCACTTATCTGCAAGTAGTGTAGCCATGGCCAAGAAGGAGGGGCTACTGGAAGATCTGTGGCGGAACCACCCAGACAGCTGGATGACCTGAAGGTGGAGCTGTCCCAGCCGCTGCCACTACTAAGACAACTGTCTCCAACACCCGTGTAGCCAAGATCCAAGTGTTAAATCCATCTCCGGAGTCACCGAGGTTAACCAGACTCACAGAGAAAACCCTGCAAGGGCAAGAAGTACAAACCCTGCCGTGAAGATGGGAGTCATGCCCAGCCGCATCTCCTTCACCGTGGAGTGGCTGTGCCCCGGGAAGGGCATGGTCATGGCCTAAGGTCACCTCAATGATAAACACAAAGCGGCTGAAAAAACAAAACAAACCAGAGAACTCCTAGGACTTGGTAGTCATAACAGTGAAGTGATAGTGTGTAGTGATAGCTGATGTTTGCTGAGCCAAGCGCTGGCAATCCCTGTTCATTTCACCGCAGTCTTGTCCAGGAACTGCTCCTCCCAGTTCCCAGAAGACGGAAGTAGACACTAAGAGTCAGTACTTCCCCACATATGCTGATCCCAAGTCCACTGCTCAGACAGTCTCACTTCTTTCTAAAGAAGTTATTTATTTGTTTATTATTGTATGTGTATGTTTGTGTATGTGTGGGCATGTTTAAGACAGAGGACACTTTTATATAGGACACAGGGTTCAGACTGTTGTCCACTGTCTCTGACCCTCTACGACCCCCCTCCCCCGCTTCCATAGGACCCAGAACCTCGAGCATGCTAAGGACATACCCAACCACAGAGCTCCATCCTTGGCCTCATCTATTTTTCAGGTGGGCAGTGACCACAGCATCCTTGAGGTTTGTCAGAGGTCTCTCTTCTGTCCCTGGTTAACAGATTTGAAATACTAACAGAAACAAGCGACTTCAATCCAGGTTCAGTGGCACTTAGCTAGAATCCTAGCACTCAGGAGGTGGACACAGAAGGGTCAGGAGCCCAGGGTCAAGGGCACAAAATTCTTCTGAGGCACAAAATCTCTTGAACCTTACAAGAGATCTCAGGTGAACAACAACAAAAGAAAACAGACCAAAAAGTGACTTCAAAGGCTATTTGAGGAGATGGGAAACGCCTCAGGCTGTTAGAGTAATGAGGAGTCTCAGGATTTGATGGCTGAGGCTATGGAGACCCAGCTGTGGGCTAGCCAGGCTAGTTCTCATGCTTTGTACTGGTCTAGCCCCAGGCCTCACACAGGCACAGCTGGACCCTGAGCTTCTCTCCTGATTCACTTAATGCTCAGCTCATTCTTATTCCTGCCGGTACATCCACAGTGGGGGAGAAGAAGACCTGCGACAGGAATCCTGTACTGCCTTTAGAAGGCTTCTCCTCAGGGCTGGAAAGGTGGCTGAGCCAGTAAGAGCACCGACTGCTCTTCCAGAGGACCAGGGTTCAATTCCCAGCACCCACATGGCAGTTCACAGCTGTCTGTAGTCCCAGTTCACAGTTTCAGGCAAACACCAAGGCTAACAAATTTTTTAAAAAGTTATTTATTTATTTTTTTTAAAGAAGGTTTCTTGTTGGGGCTGGTACGATGGCTTAGTGGAGAAAGGTGCCTGATGACCTGAGGTTAAAGTCAAAGACACGTGGACCGAGACAGCCAGCTCCTGCAGGCTGGCTTCCAGCCTCGTGTGCACAGTGCCATTCAGCCATGGATGCACACACAAACAGATCAACACAATATAACAAACATTTTAAAAAATTGAACAAAATTGTGGTGGTGCATGCCTTTAACCTAGCACACAGGAGGCTGAGGCAGGTGAATCTCTGTGAGTTCAAGATCATTGTGGTCAACATAGCCAGTTCTAAGCTAGCTAGGGCTAAATGGTAAGGCCATATCCCAAACTCATCACCCCAAATTTAAAAATATTTTAAAAGATTTATTGGATAAACTTATGCTAGCACGGAATGTTCTGGCAAGATTTTAGTAGTAATTCTTTCACTCATATTGTGACATGACAAATAAGTCAACCTGTCTGGACCTCAATGTCTGTTTCTGTGTCTGTAGCTGCATAGACAAACACATGCCTGGGCTCTGAGGTGGACATTTTCTCCTTCCTTGCTGCCCCTGTCCTGGGCTTTCTCCTAGACCTTCTAGGTGGAGCCTTCAAGGCACACTTCTTAGAACAGTCGGCTCTTCTTGTCCTCGCCACCAACCTGCATATTTATTTATTTGGTTGTCTGGTTGGTTGGTTTTGGTTTTCAGGACAGGGTTTCTCTGTGTAGCCTTGGCTGCCCTAGAACCCACTCTTTAGACCAGGCTGGCCTCAAACTCACAGAGATCTGCCTGGCTCTGCAAAGGAATGGGACAGCATTACATCATGAGGGAGAACTGTAAGAATCAATTAATCCTGGTGACACGTGTGTCTCTTCACTTTGTCACCTGATTGTAGACACTGAGCTCTTCCCTGCTGGTAGACTCATCTTTAGCATACTGTTGTATTTAAATCATAGTTTGCATTAGAGATTCTCTCACCAGTGATAATGGGTTTTTAGTTTGGGCAGATATTTACAGCACTTTGATTTTCTTACACTAGAGCACAGTTTAGACGTGGATGTGGTCCAGATGAGAAAGAAAGATGATTGGGATTCTAGATTCGCACCACAGTGCTTCATAGCTCCTTAGTATGGGTATCAGTGGGGCTGTGTGGCCTTTCGTGGAGGGCAGAATAGGAGCTCTGCACGCAGTCTCTGGCGGCTCAGGGCTGATGACTCAGGAACCTGAGCACAAAGCTCGTTGCTAAATCGTGGAGCACAAGTGTTTCAGGTGCTGAGATGACTGCTTGTGTTTGTTCTTTCGTTTGCAAGAAGAGCCATAAGGAACTAGAGACATGCAGAAATGGTGCCTCTCCTCAATGCTTCACTAGGCAACATTATTAAAAAAGAGAAAATTTCCTGTTTATGAAAATAAAAAGTATTTCCATTGAGAAAATATTTTAGGAAATCATGAAAAGATCAAAGTAAGGTTCAGTCCAAGTCCTACTGCCTAAAAGAATCCTGTTAGCTCTTACTGTGCATGTGCACATGTGTTCCGAAGTGCGTTTTACCTTCGAGTTTTCCCCAAGGTCCCTAAGGCTGTTTCCAGGGTTAGGGACTATAAATAATGCTGCCAGGAGAACAGGAGAGTCATGCTTCTCCTCATGCATCTTTTGTCCCCATTTCTGGTTTTTGTTGTTTGTTTTTTGTTAAGGTTTTGGGGACTCAAACTAGTGCCTCCTGCATTGTCAATCACTACACAGTAATCTCAGTTCCTGGGGAGGCTGAGTCGAGACCAAAAGTCAAGGCCAGCTTGAGTTCAAGGACAGTTTAGTGAGAGCCTGTATCAAAAGAAGAGGAAGACATGTGTGTTTACTGTAGCTGGTAGTAAGTGTTTATATTTTAACCATAATTAAAAGAAGTTATTTAGTGAAAAGCCATTGGCCAGAGTGTTTTTTCTCTTCCCCATTTTGCAAACCTCAAGCACAGAAAGTAGAAAGGAGCTGCCCGGTGACCCATGCCTTTAATTCTAGCGCTGGGAAGGCAGAGGCAGACCAATCTCTCTGAGTTTGAGGCCAGTCTGGTCCACAGAGTGAGTTCCAGTACAGCCAGGGCTACACAGAGAAACCCTGTCTCCCCTACTTTCAAAAAACCAAAAACAACAACAACAAAAAGAAAAGAACTATGACCTATCACTTCCAGCCTATACCAGCATCAGGCAGTCTCTTCCACTGTCCTCATTTACTGCACCCTAATTATTTTCAAGAAATTATAGATCATCTAACTTTATTTGAAAATGCTTGTATCTATCTTAAAAAGATAAACTTATTTTTTTCTTAAAGATTTTTTTTTTAAACTTTATTTATTTATTTATTTGCCTTGGTGTTTGCCTGGAACTGGAACTACAGACAGTTGTTAGCTGCCATGTGGGTGCTGGGAATCGAACCCGGGTCCTCTGGAAGAGCAGATGGTGCTCTTAACCACTGAGCCATTTCTCCAGCCCCTAAACTTATTTTTAAAACATTGATATTTATTTTATGTGTGTATATGTGCCTGCATGTATGTATATGCAGCACATGCATAAAGGTGCCCATGGAGACTAGAAGATGTCAGACCTTCCAGCACTGAACCAAATCTGGGTCCTGTGTAAGAGCAGCAAGTACTCTTAACTGCTGAGCCATCTCTTCAATTCTTCTTTTTAAAAACATTTTAGTTTACATTATGCAGTGTGTGTGTACTTGCAGGTGTGTATGTGTATGGTGTGTGTGTACATGTGCATGTATGTATGGTGTGTGTGTACATGTGTAGGTATGTGTATGTATGGTGTGTGTATGCTTGTGTGTGTGTGTACATGTGCAGGTATGTGTATGTATGGTGTGTGTTTGTGTGTACATGTGCAGGTATGTGTATGTATATGTATGGTGTGTGTCTGGATGTGTGTGTACATGTGCAGGTATGTGTATGTATATGTATGTTGTGTGTGTTTGTGTGTGTGTGTGTGTATGGATGTGTGTGTACATGTGCAGGTATGTGTGTGCCAAAGAGTGACTGTAAATTCATCCGAGGACAGCTTAGAGGAGTTGGATCAAATGTAGGTTGTCAAGCTTGCTTGGCAAGTGCTTTCTACCCACTGAGCATCTCAGTGACCCTAGAAACATCATGTCTTCCCTGGATCTGCACATGGAATGAGAAGTTTTTGCCAGGAAGGCTTTCCCAGTGAGTGGGAGTTTGGAGTGTGATTCTGAGTGTCTGGTGACACTGGGAATGGAGTGCGCTGTGGGTGAGTGGACAGCCTGTACAGCCTGGGAAGGGACAGGAATGTGTACAGCATTTCACCTAGAAGTGGCTCCTATTGCGTTCTCCCACCCATCCTCAAGGTATATATTCAGGGTAATCAGGACAGCACTGTTGGAAAACAACCACACCATGCAGTTAGCCATGCAGGTCAAGGTGAGTTGAGTAGAAGTAGAATTGTATACTCTACATGAGTTACTCTTGTTCATAAAGAAATAGGGAGCGGGATTGGGAAGGTGGCCAGGCTAGTAAAATGCTTGTACAACCAGGAGGTCACAGGTTCTCATTTCCAGAATCCACATAAAAAAGCTGTCTTGGCCGTGTAAGTCATAATCTCGGTGCTGGGATGTACTGGCTAGCCAGCCTAGCAAATCAGAGAGCTCCAGTTCCAGTGAGAGGCCCTGCATAAAAAAATAAAGCCGAGAAGTGATTGAGGAAGACCTTTGGTTTCCACTCCCACACCCATGCACACAAACACACAAGAAGTAGGGGAACATGGCAGGTGTGGTGGTGCACACACATAATCCCAGCATTTAGGAAGAAAATGGGAAGGTCAGGAATTCAAAGTCAGCCTCAGGTACATAGCTCATAGGATGAGGTGAGATAGCCTAATCTCCATGAGACTCTGCCTTAAGAAAGGCAAAAGAGGGGCTGGAGAGATGGCTCAGTGGTTAAGAGCGCCGTCTGCTCTTCCAGAGGACCTGGGTTCGATTCTCAGCACCCACATGGCAGCTAACAACTGTCTGTAGTTCCAGTTCCAGGCAAACACCAAGGCAAATAAAGTTTTTTTTTTTTTAAAAAAAAAAGGCAAAAGAAAGGTGAGGTGAATATGAATGGTGCTTTGCTATACTGTGACACAAAACTCCAGGCTCACTGCAGGGTGTCCTGGAGACTTGAATATATTTATAGGAAATTTATAAGTATCTCACTATTAAATACAAAACAAGGTGTTTCTGCACCACCCTCGGCTAAGTGCTTTGTGTGACCAAATGACAGAGTGTCTAGTATCAATTAGGATTCATGGCAGGTGTGCACTGCTGATCTTATGCTGATCTTACTGGGCTGCACATTTATGTTGCTTTCTGAGAATGTGTCTGTCTTCAGATGCTCAAATCCAAATCAAGCTACTAACTAGCCTTGCTTCCCCAAGCAGCAAACAGCTTTATTGCTTCCTCTCACTTTGATTTAAAAAAAAAAAAACCAAACACACGAACCTATCAAAAAGTTGAAAAACAGAGAGACAGATAGACAAGGAAGACATGCAAGCTCCCCAGCCAGAGAGCATCGCTGGGAGCTAGTGAGAGGCAGCGGATGCTCACACCTGTGGAGCTCTAAAGCTCATGCTTTGATTTTTTTTTTTTTTTCACGGTAAGCAATTTTTTTTTAGATTTATTTTCATCTTATATGTTTAAGTTTTTTGCCTATATGTGTGTCTGTGTACCATGTGTACACCTGGTGCCTGCAGATGTCAGAAAAGGGTGTTGGATCACTTGGAACGGGGTTTACAGATGGTTGTGAGTTACCATATAGGTGCTGGGAACTGAACTTGGGTCATCTGCAAAAACAAGTGCTCGTAACAGTTGAGACATCTCTTCAAGTCCTACCTGCATTTTAAAAGAGATTTATTTTTATCTTCTATTTTATGTGTGTGTGTGTACACACTAGTCTGAATCCTCTGGGTACTTACCTCCCTAGTGCTGGACTCACAGGTGTGAGTCACTGTGCCCATCTGGAAAACTTGTAACTCCTGTTGTGATAATGCCATCTTAGGGACCAGGGTGCAGAATGTATTGCCAACAGTGTGCTTCAGGATTTTGGAGTCCTGGCACAGAGACTAATAATATTTCTCTAGGCAAAGCCTTCCCGTGGACGTGGATTAGGGTGGCTGACAGTGCTGCTTTCCTGGCAGTGCACATGATCTATGGCACAGGCTACATTTCAGACACCCTGTCCTTGATCCCTGAGGGAGGCAGTTGACAGTGGGTTCCCTGGGTTCTCGCCGGACCTGAGTTGCAGTGTATGATCAGAGGTGTATCAGTGTGCTCTGTGTGTCTGGACTACTTCTCACAGGGCTGTTCCTGTGGAACTGCCTTTTATTTTTCTCCCCATTTGAAGAGGCCTCACCCCCATGCGAGGAGGATTTGGAAAATACAGATGTGGTGAAGGACCAGGGAAGTCTGCAGTCCGGTCACTAGAACAGGACTGCTTCTGATGTTTCAGTGAGTGTTTTTGTTTGTTTTTGAGATAGGGTTTCACCATGTAGCCATGGCTGTCCTGGAACTTATTATGTAAGTCAGGCTGGTCTCAAACTCACAGCGATCCATGTAAGTGCCTTTGTCTCCAGAGTGCTAGGGCTAACGGTGTGTGCCGCACGCTCAGCTGATGTCTCGTGTGCTCACTTTAGTTTTTTTTTTTTAAAAAACTTTATTTATTTATTAGCCTTGGTGTTTGCCTGGAACTGGAACTACAGACAGTTGTTAGCTGCCATGTGGGTGCTGGGAATCGAACCCGGGTCCTCTGGAAGAGCAGACGCTCTTAACCGCTGAGCCATCTCTCCAGCCCCATCACTTTAGTTTTAAAAGAGAAATTATAAAATGTTGCAAGTCAAGGTAAATGTGCTTCCCTCTCTAATTGTTTCCCCTGTTTCCTGCACTGTCCGTTGGTAATCCTCACCGGTGTGCCCCCTTGTCTGTGGCTTGGCCTCGCTCCGTGTTTGTGTGTTTGTCTAGTTGGTTTTGGAGACAGGCTCTATTTTAACCCTTGCAATGCAAGGATAGGCTAACTTTTTTTTTTTTTTTTAATTTGTTTGTTATGTGTACAGTGTACAGAGAGGGCACCAGATGCCATCATAGATGGCCGTGAGCCACCATGTGGTTGCTGGGAATTGAACTCAGGACCTCTGGAAGAACAGTCAGTGCTCCCAACCTCTGAGCCATCTCTCCAGCCTTCTTTTTTTAAATTCATTAATTTATTTATTTTATATCCCAGATGCATTTCTCTGTCCCTCCTCTCCTCCCGTTACCCCTTTTTATTTTTTAAGAAAGATTTATTTATCTGCTTTATGTATATGAGTGCTTTATCTGCATGTACAACTTTATGCTAGAAGAGGGTACCAGATCTCATTATGAATGGTTGTGAGTCACCATGTAGTTGCTGGGAATTGAACCCAGATTCTTTGGAAGAGCAGCCAGTGCCCTTAACCTCTGAGCCACCCCCCCCCTTTTTTTAAACAGCACACTGGTCAATAAAATATGAGCAGAGGGCTGGGAGTGTGGTTCTGTGGTAGAGTGCTTGTGTAGCGTATACAACAAAGCTGTGGCCTCAATGACCACACATACACTTTAAAAAAACAAAAACATTTCTTGTAGAATGTGACCAGTTTGTGACCTCGACAGTAACAAGTTGCTCAGAATGTAGTCCACACCAAATTCTAGACTTTGAGGTGAGTCTCCATGACAACTAGCAAGGGCAAGCAACATGAATCCAAAATGAAGTACTTAGTGAAGAGTGTAGAAGGCTGTGGCTCCCATGAGGAACAAGTAACTGATCTCCCCAGCAGGCAGGAGCCACGAGGTTGGAGAACTGAGCTTTGCACAGCCAGCCAGATAGTGGGTCTTAACCTAGGATGCTGTTTCTGACAGAAAAGGTTCTTGGGAAGGGGGCGATAGGCTGCTGGCTGAACTGCTGGGTTTCTCTCAAGATTTACCACTCTGATTAGACCTACTTGAGAGCAGAAGGAAGGTAATAGAGAGAGTCGCCATCCTTCTAAGAATGCCTCAGAACAAGATTTGAAGCTCCAGAGAAACTGAATTAGTCTGTCTTCTTGAAGTAAAACATCAGCAATAGGTGGTACGTGCTCTAGCTGACTGAGCACTGAAAAAGCTGTGTAAGAGTGAGGAGATTTGCCAGGCGGTGGTGGTGGGCACCTTTAGTCCCAGCACTTGGGAGGCCAGGCAGGCAGATCTGTGAGTTCAAGGCCAGCGTGGTCTACAGCGTGAGTTCCGTAGGACTCAAGGACAGGCCTGTAGGTCTTGGCTGTGGGCTTTTTCTGGAACAGGCTCAGGTCACATTGTGGTCACAGGTGTGAGTGGGGACAGCTGCCTCCTCAGGAGCCTCTCCCAGCCCCGCCCTTCATCCTCCGTCTTCTCCAACTCTGCTGCCTCTGAGGCCCTCGTGACTGGGTTGGGATTTCCAGAGAGGTGGCATGCCCTAGTTTGCTTTGTGTTGCTGTGATAAAACACCATGACCAAGAGTCACCTGGGGAGCAAGGAGGATCTGGCTTCCAGGTCACAGTCTCTCCTGAAGGGAAGCCCAGGCCATGGAGGAGGAGTGGGGCTTACTGACTTGCGTCTCCTGGTTTGCTCAGCCTGCCTAGGGCCAGCACCACCGACACTGGACTTGCTCCCCAGGCCTGGGTTCTGAGTCATGGAAATGCCCCGTAAACTTGCCTACAGGTGCATCCGATGGCCGTATTTTCTCAGTTGAGGTTTCTTCTCAGAAGAATATAGATTGTATCAAATTAAGAAAAAGAAACAAAAAACCCTAACGAGGGATAATTAGGCACAGTATGGTGGGGGTACATTCCACAGAGAGAAAAAACTTTCCAGCATTTATTCTTCCTTCCTTCCTTTTTTCTTTCTTTTTTTCCCCCTACTTTTTAAAGTAATTAATTTTGAGACAGGCTCTCACTATGTAGGCCTGGCTGGCCTAGAACTTTCTTTTCTTTTTTTTTTTAAACTTCATTTATTTATTTGCCTTGGTGTTTTGCCTGGAACTGGAACTTAAGACAGTTGTTAGCTGCCATGTGGGTGCTGGGAATCGAACCCGGGTCCTCTGGAAGAGCAGACGGTGCTCTTAACCGCTGAGCCATCTCTCCAGCCCTGGCCTAGAACTTTCTATGTAGATCAGGGTGACCAAGCTGGCTTCACACTCAGAGATCCACTCAAGTGCTGGGATTAAAGGTGTGCATCGCTGTGCCTGGCTTTAGCACCTGGTTCTTCCCATCTGACAACATTTCTACTTAATTTTATTGGGTTTTTGTGTGTGTGTGTGAGAAAGGGTTTCTTTGTGTAGCCCTGGCTGTCCTGGAACTTGCTCTGTAGACCTGGCTGGCCTTGAACTCACAGAGATCTGCCTCCTGAATCCTGGGATTAAAGGTGTATGCCACCATGGCCCAGCTTGATTTTATGTTTTTAAACTTCTTTTTTAAAAAAATTTGTTTTGTTTATGTGTGTTGTCAGAAGGTTCTGGCCTGGCCTAGCCTAGCCCTGAGGTCCAGACCTTGGGCTGCCTAGTCCCAAATAATCACACAAAGGCTTATATTAATTATAAACTGGCCTATGGCTCAGGCTTATTACTTGCTAGCTCTTACTCTTAAACTAACCCATGATTCTCATCCATGTTTAGCCATGTGGCTGGTGCCTTTCTCAGTGCAGCATTCTCAGCCTGCTTCCTCTGGTCTCACAGTGTCTCTTGCTCTGCTTCCCAGAATTCTCTAGTCTGACTGCCCCACCTCTACTTCCTATCTAGCTACTTGACCAATCAGCATTTTAATAAATAAATATTTATAGTGATAAATATTTATAGTATACAAGAATATAACCCCATAGCATGTGTATGAATTTTTGCTGACATGTATATGTGTGTACCACGTGGATGCCTGATGCCCACTGAGGCCAAAAGAGGCTGTTACATCCCATGGAACTGGAGTTCTGGATGGATATGAGCCTCCATGTGGGTGCTGGGAACTGAATCTTAGTCCTCTGCAAAAGCAGCTAGTGCTCATAACCTTTGAGCCATCTTTCCAGCCCCTCCATTTTATTATTATTATTATTATTACATTTTTCGAGTAAGGGTTTCTCTGTGTAGCCTTGGCTGTCCTGGAACTCCATGCATACTAGAATGTTGACTGGCTTGATCTTGTACAAGCTCACGGCTGCTGTGAGTTACTGAGTGTAGTGGTCCTGTCCTGTTCAGAAGAGTCTGCTTCATCCCTGCCCTGCCTGACCTCTGGCTTCAGTGTCTCCTTTCCCTCTTCTGCCATGGTCTCTGAGCCTTGCCACATGGGGAGGTAATGTGGATCTCTTATTTGTGGCCGAGGACTCCACGGGACAATCATTCTCTGCACTTGGCCAAGTGTGAGTTTCTGTATTAACTACCATCCATTGCACAAAGAACCTTCTCTGATGAAGTCCGAGAACTGCACTAGTATGTGGGTTATATAGAGATGCAAATGCAGAGGGTAGTTTGATATTATGTCCATTTATCAAAATGATAGTTGTAGGTTCACTCTTAGAGTGTGTGAGCTCCCTATCCATGAGTTCTTGGCCAGATTTACAGCACTAGGCATGCATTTCCCCCTGAGGAGTGGACCTTAAATCCAACCAGAAATCAGTTGGCTACCTCCCTGTTATCCCTGCCTCTATTGTACCATATGCACAACTTAGCACAGCAGTCATTGTAGTCTACAGGATTGACAGCTGAGGAAGACGGTTGATGACCTCCCACCCTCCTCAGCAGCCTACATAGCACCTCCAGGATGAGGTGGATGCTGGCCTGCTAGAAGGAAGCTCCCTGATTTGCACCAACTTGATTCTTCTGTTCCTGTGACCAGTGTGTGTAATGTCTTCAGTAGGATCTTACCATTAATTTCTGTCAGGCAACCCAAAGCAGTGACAGTAATCTTTATTTTTGGGGGGTCTCTGGGACACCCATGACCAACCACTTGAAGGGAGGTATCCTGCATGTGGTGTTGGACTTTTTCACTTGGCAATTTATGTCCTCTCTGCAGGGTAGCTCCAGCTCCTCTGTATGCTGCAGTTACAAATGCATGCATCCGTTGATTGAGCAAGTCAGCTTCTGAGATTTCACTTTTATAGGTATATTTGTTCGCTCACGAAATGATTACATGTTCTAGGTTTTTCACAGTGAAACAGTTAAGTATGTTTGTTTGAGAAAGATCTTACTGTGTAGCCCAGCCTGGCCTCAAGCCCATAATCTTCCTGCCCTAGTTGGGTAAGTGCAGGGATTACAAGTAAGCACGGCCACATCAGCAACGTCAGTGCACCTGTAGCAGAGTTAAATATGCTATGATGTATCTGTACAGTGGGATATTATGCTGCTGTCAGAAAGAAGGCTCAGTTTGTTGAGGATATTAAATTCAGGATAGGTTGTATGTAGTAAGAAAGCAAGATGCAAACGATTGTATATTGTTGCGCATTACATCACATCATTAAAACATATTGGATTGGAAATCTAATAATGGGACTAGAGAGATGGCTTAGTGCTTTAAGAGAACTGACTATTCGGGGCTGGAGAGATGGCTCAGCGGTTAAGAGCACCGTCTGCTCTTCCAGAGGACCTGAGTTTGATTCCCAGCACCCACATGGCAGCTAACAACTGTCTGTAGTTCCAGTTCCAGGCAAACACCAAGGCAAATAAATAAATAAAGTTTAAAAAAAAAAAAAGAGAACTGACTATTCTTCCAGAGGACTTGGGTTCAATTCCCAGCACTCACATGACAGCTTACAACCATCAGTAGTAACTCCAGCCCCAGGAGATCCAATGTTGCCTTCTGGCCTCTGCAGGCACTGCATGTGTGCGATACATAGACACACCTGCAGGTCAAATACTCAACATAAAAAGGACAGAAGGAAAAGATCTAGTGACATTTGTCTCTTGACAAGAGAATGAGGTGGCTGGAGAATGGCGAGGGAGCAATGTCTGTCTTGAAAAGGCTTTTGAATACTAATTTTTTAAATTATGAATCATCTATCTTTTAAAATATTCCTGGCCCTGAGGTTATCAGGACCTTTTACAGTCCTTATGTTCCTCTAGTCTCTGATCTACTCTTCTTTGTCTTTTCCTAAGGACACATCTGGCCATCTTTTCTACCTTCTGAGTTTCCTGGCAGCAAATGAGCTTCCGTTTTTTTTTTTTTTTTTTTTTTCTTAATCATTTTTACCCGTTTCCTCCTTGTATTCAGAATCTATTAAATTGATGAATGAATGTACTATTCCACATCCTCACTGATGAGCACATTTTGCATAAACCACCCTTTATCGGTTCCTAGAATTGAGGATTTCCAGCACAAGCTAAGGTGTTCAGGCATCCTAGCCAGTGCACAGTGTGTCCTGTGGCCCGATGACTTCATTGTTAAGACTCTGTATATGTACTGCCCATAAGCTTATTAGATGTAAACCCCTCTTTGTGGTGCTGGGGGTAGGGCTCATGGTCGTGTATATGGCGCCTGTACCACCCTAAACAAGGCTGTGTTATGAAGCACAGACTGGCCTCTAACTCAGAATCATGCTGCTTGAGCCTCTCAGATGCCAGGAGTACAGGCTTCCCCTCCACCCTTTTAAACTACCTGTTTATTTTCTTGTGTGCCTTTCATGTGTTTATTTTGGTGTTGGGTATTGAGTTAGAGGCTTTGTTTGCTAACATGTACTCTATTGTGGAGCTATTTCTTAGTAGTTTCCATTAGGGTTCATTCTTAATATTTTTTTTTATTTTATTTTATGTGAATTGGTGTTTTGGCTGCATGTATAACTGTGTAAGGATGTCAGATCTTAGAATTACAGACAGTTGTCAGTTGCCATGTGGATGCCAGGAATCGAACTCAGGTCCTCCAGAAGAATAGCCAGTGTTCTTAACCGCTGAGCCATCTCTCCAGCCCCTAGGGTTCATTCTTATGTCCCCTGTAAAGCTCATATTGTGTAAACTATACACTGGGCTTCACTTATCTACTCATTAGATCTTGGTATGAATTTGTTTAGTTTAACATTAAAAATAACTACACCCAGATTCCCCTGTATGTATGACTATATTTAATCACACCTCTCAATGGAAACTGGAGTTGTTTCCATTTTTTTTTTTTTTTAGTTTTGTTTTTCTGAGATCAGACAAGATCGAGTGTGCTCAGGGTGGTATGTCCATAGACTAGTTTTGTTTTTCTTCTTTCTTTTTTTAAAGATTTATTTATTTATTATGTATACAGTATACAGAAGAGGGTACCAGATGTCATCATAGATGTTTGTGAGCCACCATGTGGTTGCTGGGAATTGAACTCAAGACCTCTGGAAGAACCCTAGTTTTGTTTTTCAAGACAAGGTTTCTCCATGTATGTAGCCCAGGCTGTCCTGGAATTCGCTCTGTAGACCAGGCTAGCCTTGAATTTACAGAGATCTGCCTGCCTCTGCCTCATGAGTACTGGAATTAAAGGTGTAGGCGCTGCCTCCTGTCAAGGAGTTCCCACTTTCTTGCTATCACAGAGTAACAATAGGTAACCTAGGAGAGACATGCCTCTATATAAGACATTTATCTGTAGGATAAAAATCTTAGGATTGCTAGATTAAAAGATCTGTACACTGAAAAAACAATTTTATTACATTTTATTAATCTCTCTGTGTGTGCGCGTGTGCACAAGTCTTGGAGTGTGTCAAGGTCAAAGGACAATTTATTAGAATTCTTTCCTTCGGGGGCTGGAGAGATGGCTCAGCGGTTAAGAGTACTGACTGTTCTTCTGGAGGACCTGACTTCGAGTCCTATCATGCACATGGCAGCTAACAACTGTCTAATTCCAAGATCTGACACAGTTATACATGCAGGCATAACACCAATTCACATAAAATAAAAATAAATATTCAAAAAAAAATTCTTTCCTTCTACCATGTGGATCTTGGGGACTGAGTAAGTTTGGTGCCAGGCACTTTTACCCATGGAGCCATCTTGCTGGCCCTATACATTTAAAATTTTGATCATTTCAATTTGCCACCTTAGGGATTTAGTATTTCCTAGGACATAAGGTCACCCAGGCTTTTAAAAGACTTCCTGTGAAGGCTAGAGAGATGGCTCAGTGGTTAATGCTTGATATTCTTCCAGCAGAGTGGAGCTCAGTTTCCAGCATCCCTGGTTAGGTAACTCGGCCATCTCTTAACTACAGCTTCAAGGGGATTTTACATCCTCTTCTGACGTCCTTGGGCATCTTTACTTGTGCACATCAACTAATATACATAGTTAAAGCAAGATAAATCTTAAAAACAAAAAATAAAACAAAACAAAAACCCAAAGGTGTGATTCTTCATGCTTGTAATTCTAGTACATTAGATGGAGATGTGGGCAGGAGGAACACAAACAAAGCAAAAAGTAAGGGAAACGCTTCCTGTAGTCTCCACTTAGAGTATAAAATCATATATTGATTGAGGGTGGATAAGAATTAATATTAGTGGACTGGAGTCTTTTACTATTGAAACTGGCTCAGGTCCCATGAGGAGAAACACTCAGGGTAGTAAAATGATTAAATATGCCCGTCAGAAGTCAGCAAGTGAAGATGGCTGTGTGCCTCCCCGCTGTCAGGCAGCCCTGTAACAGCCATACCATGCTTACTACTTTTTTTTCCCCCCTAGGACCTTAGCATCCTGAGCCATTTTGAATTCATCGCCCACAAGGCTAAGCTGGTCAGAGTTCATCATGTCCAAGTTAAAAAGCTCCGAGTCAGTCCGGGTGGTGGTTCGCTGTCGGCCCATGAATGGCAAAGAAAAGGCTGCATCCTACGACAAGGTGGTAGATGTGGATGTAAAGCTGGGGCAGGTGTCTGTGAAGAACCCCAAAGGCACATCCCATGAGATGCCCAAGACCTTCACCTTTGATGCCGTCTATGATTGGAATGCCAAGCAATTTGAACTCTATGATGAGACCTTCCGACCACTTGTGGACTCTGTCCTACAGGGATTCAATGGCACAATTTTTGCCTATGGACAAACGGGAACTGGGAAAACCTATACCATGGAGGGAGTCCGTGGTGACCCTGAGAAAAGAGGAGTCATCCCCAACTCATTTGATCACATCTTTACCCACATCTCTCGGTCGCAGAATCAACAGTACCTGGTTAGGGCTTCTTACTTAGAGATTTATCAGGAAGAGATCCGAGACTTACTCTCTAAGGACCAGACCAAAAGGCTGGAGCTCAAAGAGAGACCTGACACAGGCGTGTATGTGAAGGACTTGTCCTCTTTTGTCACCAAGAGTGTGAAGGAGATAGAGCATGTGATGAATGTGGGAAACCAAAACCGGTCTGTTGGTGCCACCAACATGAATGAGCACAGCTCTCGGTCGCATGCAATCTTTGTCATTACAATTGAATGCAGCGAGGTGGGCCTAGATGGTGAAAATCACATCCGGGTAGGAAAACTGAACCTTGTAGATCTTGCTGGCAGTGAACGACAAGCCAAAACTGGCGCTCAAGGGGAAAGACTGAAGGAAGCAACCAAGATCAATCTGTCCCTTTCAGCCTTGGGTAATGTTATCTCTGCCCTGGTCGATGGCAAAAGCACCCATATTCCATATAGAGACTCAAAACTGACTAGGCTTCTCCAAGATTCCCTTGGTGGCAATGCCAAAACTGTGATGGTAGCCAATGTGGGGCCTGCCTCTTACAATGTAGAAGAGACCCTGACCACTCTGAGGTATGCCAATCGTGCCAAAAACATTAAGAACAAGCCAAGGGTCAATGAGGACCCAAAGGATGCTCTGCTTCGAGAATTCCAGGAAGAAATTGCTCGGCTCAAGGCCCAGCTGGAAAAACGTTCCATTGGCAGGAGGAAGAGGCGCGAGAAGCGGAGGGAAGGTGGTGGCAGTGGTGGGGGTGGGGAAGAGGAGGAGGAGGAGGAGGGAGAAGAGGGTGAGGAGGACGGGGATGATAAGGATGATTACTGGCGGGAACAGCAAGAGAAACTGGAGATTGAGAAGCGGGCCATTGTAGAGGACCACAGCTTGGTTGCAGAGGAGAAGATGAGGCTGCTGAAGGAGAAGGAGAAAAAGATGGAGGACCTGCGGCGGGAGAAGGATGCTGCTGAGATGCTGGGGGCCAAGATCAAGGTACTGGACCCTTCTTAGGCTCCTTTCTTTTCAGTGCTGTTTCTGTGATCAGAAAAATGATTCAGTGGCATAGTGACAAATACCTTTCATCCTAGTACCCAGGAGGCAGAGGCGGGGGCCGGGTCTCTTCTCTTGTCTTGTTCCAAGACAGCCAGAGCTATAGAGTGAGATTTTTGTCTTTCCATCCCCAAAATAAAGGTCAGAATCAAATTGCATTCATGATAGTTGTCATGTCTTACACTGTGTGAAGAACAGCAATAAAACTAATACCCGAGTATCATCCCAGTAAGGAACCCGGCAGTCCTATTTTCATCTTTCTCTCTCTCTCTCTTTTTTTTTTTTTTTTTTTTGAGAAAGTAAGTATTGTTTTAATTATTTGATGTTTCTGTTTACTTGTATTTTTGAATCAGGGTCTCGCTATGTAGACCAGTCTGGCCCTGACTCACAGAAATCCTCCTGCCTCAGCCTACCAAGTACTAGGATTACAGGTATGCATTACTGTACCCAACATTTTTTTCTTTAAGGGCAGGGTCTTATGTAGCCCAGGTTGTCCTTGAACTTGACAATAGCCAAAAATGAGCACAGGCATGTGCCACTATGCCTATTTTATGTGGCGCCAACTGGGGAGCAAAGCCCTGGATTGGTGCATGTGGAATAAACACTCTGCCAATTGAGCTATAGCCTCGGTGTCCATTTCCTTAAATGCTCCTATGTTCACCCCTCCAAAGGGAATCATCTGAGTCCAGTGTTTGTTGTTGTCTTGCTTTGTTTGTTTGTTTTAGCTCATCTGTCTAGTTGTACATGTGCTTTCACACTGCTGTAAGGTGCTACAGCAGTTTGCTTTTATTTACCTTTCGTCCCTAAGAACCTGCACTGATGCCCGTAGTGGTGTCCATTGCTGTTACTGTTCTGAATATTCTGGGATGTTTCATTCTCCTCTTATGGGTCATTTCCATGTTCTGCTGTGACTGTTCTTGTGGGAGGCACCAGGAGACTTGCTGGCACCCTTAGATTATAGACTGAACTTTTTTTTTTCCCTTTTTGAGACAGGGATTCTCTCTGTAGCCGTGGCTGTCCTGGAGCACGCTCAGAGATTCGCTTGCCTCTGCCTCCTGAGTGCTAGGATTAAAGACCCAAAGCACCACCTCCTGGCTCTAGCGTGAATCCTTTGACGTGCTTCCTCCCCCTACCAGCAGCAGTGATTACCTGATGACCTCGGGTATCAGTGAGAGTCAACAGTGCTTGTGTGATTTTAGCCCAGTACCTTGGTGGTAATACCACTGGTTAGTTCCACCACCACCAACTCACCTCCCACACCCCCACTCCTGCCAGTTTCCCTGTTCTGTTCTCTTATGGGGGGCTGAACCCTATTATTGATGTACTTCCTGACATCTGCTTGGCTTGTCCTCAGATGCTGTACAGTATGGAGACTCCTCAGCTGTGTGTCTCCCTCTAGAGCAGTGTACTGTTCCCTGTCCACATCAGGGCTGTCAGGGCTCTTTCTTACTGAATTTATACAAATTTTAGTTTCTTCTCTAAAGTATATCCATGCACTCTCCTTCTCCCTACCTTCTCGCTCCCCACGCCTCTTTCTGCAGTGTGGTCTCACCGCGTAGCTCTGGCTGGCCTGCTGTGTAGAATAAATTGGTCTCAAACTCAGAAATCTGCCTGTGTCTTCCTCCTGTGTGCTGAGATTAAAGAAGTGCCACCATACACATGCCCAACTAAAGTTTCCTTCCTTCCTTCCTTCCTTTCCTTCTTCCTTCCCTCTCTCCTTCCTTCTGTTTTGCTTGGTTTTTTGTTTTGGTTTTGAGACAGGATTTCTCTGTGTAACAGCCCTGGCTGTTCTGGAACTTGCTTTGTAGAGCAGGCTGGCCTTGAACTCAGATTCTCCTCTGGCTCCTGAGTGCTGGGATTGAAGGTGTTCTCTACCACTGCCTGACTAGCTAAAGTTTAAGAGCAAGGCGAAGAGGTTTTGGTTTCTGGGCTTTCGTTCCCCTGGCCTCAGCTCCTTCTGTCTGCTGAAGGCTCTTAGTCTGTATAGCCAGCCCATTGCTGTCTTTCAGCACCCAGGCCCCACAGCCTTTGTCCGGACCACTTAGTCCCAAATAATCACACATATTAATTACAAGCAATTTTGCCTATAGCTCAGGCTTATCACTTGCTGACTCTTTTAAAGATTTATTTATTTATTACGTATACAGTGTACAGAAGAGGGCGCCAGATATCATCATAGATGGTTGTGAGCCACCATGTGGTTGCTGGGAATTGAACTCAGGACCTCTGGAAAAACAGTCCGTGCTCTTAACCTCTGAGCCATCTCTCCAGCCCATCACTTGCTAACTCTTACTCTTAAACTAACCCATGCTTCTTGTCCATATCTAGCCGCATGTCTCAGCACCTTTGCTCAGAGCAGCTTCTCATCCTTCTTCCTCTGCATCTTTCTGGCTTCTGCTGCTCTGCTCTTCCACTTCCCAGGATTCTCCTAGTCTGGTTGCCCACCTCTACTTCCTGTCTAGCTTCTGGCCAACCAGCACTTTTTTAAACTAATATTTACAATGACAAATATTTATAGTGTGCACCCAATGATCAGTAGCCTCCTCCTGTGCGCCATCAGCATGCCCTCTTCCAGGAGTCACAGTGTGACTGTGGACACTAGTGCTCCCTGAGGCTCTCAGCCTGGTTACAGAGCTTTGCGGCTTTTGCATCCACCTCTGCTGGCTTTGTCTACTTCCTTATTCTACCGCTTTCTAACAAAAGCCTTTTTTTTTTTTTTTTTTTTTTTTTTTTAAGTGAATTCTTATCAGCTTTTTGTATAGCTGACCCTTCAGATTGGAAGCTGTCCCCAACTTCCTTCAAAGGCCTGACTCTTCTTCCTGTACCTCTCCCATTAGTTACATAAACTTCCCTTAGGACAGAATCCTATACCATCTGGTCCACCTGGTTAAAGCCTGCTTACTTGTCTGTGTCCCTCCTGAGCTCTAAGCCCTATGGTCCTCACTGACAGTAGCATCTCCAGTCTGTAGCTTGCTAGATAGGTTTCCTATGTCTAGAGTAAGGTTAGTATTCTGGATAAACAACCCAATAAAGAACTTGATTAAAAAACAAACAAACAAAACCCCCTGAAAGCCACAGATGTCTCAAATAGCCAGGCCTTCAGTGCCTTCAGAGCGAAGCCCCACCCCTTTATGAGCAGGGTACATTTATTTTTCCTCAGAGTAGTTTTTTGCCAGTTTGTTTTGGGAGAAAGCTTTTTTTTGTTTTGGTTTGGTTTTGTTTTTGGTTTTGTTGTTGTTTTTGGGTTTTGTGGGGTTTTTTTGACAGCATCTCAGTATGTAGCCCAGGGTGGCCTGTAACTTGTAATCCTCCAGCCTCAGCCTCCTAAATGTTGGGACCACAGGCATGCACCATCATGATGGCCAGACAGGAGAATGTCCTTTAGGTTTTCTTGTGACAGGTTATGTTCTGGGAGAGACCCCAGGGCAGATTTTCCTTTGTTTCTCACTCAGGCCATGGAGAGTAAGCTGCTTGTTGGAGGAAAAAATATAGTAGATCATACAAATGAACAGCAGAAGATCTTGGAGCAGAAACGCCAGGAGATCGCAGAGCAGGTAACTTTGCGTTCTTGTGTGGGGAGGAAGGCATGGACTGATGTGATTGAGGCCGCAGAACTGACACCTGTGGTGTAAGAGCAGCTCCAGAGGGAACGGAGAGGGGCTGTCAGCCCCATACTAGCCGGAGACCGACCGGGAGCATCCAGACCCATACTGTGTAGACATGGTCGCTAGGGAAAGCTGATGAATTTTGTGGTATCGCTCAGAAACGTCGAGAAAGAGAAATCCAGCAGCAAATGGAAAGTCGAGACGAAGAGACCTTGGAACTAAAAGAGACTTACACCTCGTTGCAGCAGGAGGTAGACATCAAGACCAAAAAGCTCAAAAAGGTAAGAGGCGGTGGTGCTGGGAGCCCAGGAGGTGGGGATGGGCCTCTCTGGACAGCCTTTTCTCATGTGAGTCTCCCCTGGCTCCAGCTCTTTTCCAAGCTCCAGGCTGTGAAGGCTGAGATCCACGACCTTCAGGAAGAACACATCAAGGAGCGGCAGGAGCTGGAGCAGACGCAGAATGAGCTCACCAGAGAGCTGAAGCTCAAGTGAGTGCCTGGTCGGCAGGGCCCTGCCTCTCAGGGCCAGGAAGACCTGTCTCAGCTCACCCTCTGCTACTGCACTGCCCTCTGCTCCTGACAGTCACTTTTCATTTCAGCCTGTTTCTGTGGGGTCCTCAGATCTCCTCATTCCCTCACCCTTATCCTTGGGCCCCTTTGAGAGTGTCTGGCCTCAGTTGTCACTCATGAGAGAATCTTTAATGACCTTCACCATGACCTTTTCTGATTGATCAGATGAATACCTTTGCACTCATTAACCAGCACTGTAGCCACCATTGTTCTCATGAAGTTTAGGCATCGTTGTTTTGAGACAGGGTCTCATATACCTCATTCTGGCCTCAGATTTGCTGTGTAGCTAAGGATGGCCTTAAACTCCTGGTGGTATGTGCCATCATGCGTAGTTTATGTGGTGCTGGAGCTCAACGCCAAGGCCTCATGAGAGCACTCTACCAACTGCGCTGCATCCCCAGGCTCCTGAGTGATACATTTTTTAATGCTCTGTAGTTGATAAAGTATAACAGTATATGTCTGTCATCTCAGCACTTGGAAGGTTGAGGCAGGAGGATCACAAGCCCAACCCAGACTGTACAGTGAGATCTTGTCTTAAAAACAAACAACAGGGGGGCTGGAGAGATGGCTCAGCAGTTAAGAGCACCGTCTGCTCTTCCAGAGGACCTGGGTTCGATTCCCAGCACCCACATGGCAGCTAACAACTGTCTGTAGTTCCAGTTCCAGGCAAACACCAAGACAAATAAATAAATAAATATTAAAAAAAAAAAACCAAAAAAAAACAAACAACAGAGCTGGAGAGATGACTCAGAGGTTAAGAGCACTGACTAACTGTTCTTCCAGAAGTTCTGAGTTCAATTCCCAGCAACCACATGGTGACTCACAACCATCTATAATGACACCCTCTTCTGTATACTGTACGCATGATAAATAAATCTTTAAAACAACATCAACCAAAAAAACTAACAACAACAATGAAAAAACAGCTCCGAGGTGATGTTAGTGTTTCAACCAAACAACAAGCCAACAAGGTGGATCTCTGGATCTTTTCCTTTCTTCTGTGACAGGGTCTCATGGTATGGTCCTGGCTGACCTGGAACACACTAAATAGATCATTCAGGCTGGCATGAAGCTCACAGAGACTCTGCCTCTGTTATCTGCTTCTGCCTCTGCCTCATGCTGGGATTAAAGAGGGTTTTCTTATTTATTTGTTTATTTATTTGACTTGGCACTTATTTATTTGTTTGTTTGTTTATTTATTGGTTTTACATCTCTGCCACACTTTCCCTTCCTCTCCTCCCAGCCCCTCCCCCTCATCTCCTCCTCTTCATAAAAGGGCAGGCCTCCCATGGATATCAACCAGCCATGCTCTATCAAGTCGCACTGAGCGTACGCACCCCCTCTCCTATTAAGGCTGGACAAGGCAACCAATAGGAGGAAAGCATCCCCAAAGCAGGCAACAGAGTAGAGACAGCCCCTGCTCCAACTGTTAGGAGTCCACGGAAGACTGAGCTGCACGGCTGTCACATACATGCAGAGGGCCTCGGTCAGTCCTATGCAGGCCCCCTTGTCCAGTCGGTGTCTGTGAGTCCAGCTTAGCTGATTGTGTTGGTTTTTCTTGTGCTGTCCTTGTGCCCCCCTGCCTCCTACAGTCCTCCTTCCCCTCCTCCACAGGATTCCCTGAGCGCTGTGGGTCTCTGCATTCGTTTCCATCAGTTACTGGGTGAAACCTCTCTGATGACCATAGGCACCAATCTATGAGTATAGCAGATTGTCATTAGGAATCATTTTGTTCATTCATTTATTTATTTGCCAGTTGTGTTTGGTTCTATTTTAGGTTTCTGGGCTATCCCACCTCTGGATCTTAGCCCTTCAGCCAGTGTCCC